>KB312450.1:230896-290061 GCA_000328365.1 Capitella teleta | reverse complement strand
CACACACACACACACACACACACACACACACACACACACACACACCATCACACACACACACAATAAAATATTTTTATAAAAAATCCAAACAAGAATTCAAAAAAATATATATATATATATTATTGTGTGGGATAAACTTAACATTCGCCCCATAATGCATCCCTCATGTGTATTCTGACTTAAGGATTAGTGGATATAAGCTGAGTCAGCCTGAGTGGCAAGTCACGTTGAGGATGACCTCATTGCACCTAGGCGGCAGCTGACCATTAGTTCCACGCTTGCTGGACACTAATCCACCGTTTAATAATTCCATATTTCGTTTGTCAATTTAGGGATCACGTTCTAATCTTAGCTTAGAAATTGACCACCGAAATCTGCGATAATTAATGATTGAGCATACAATGGTCAGTTCCCACCTCTGACGTGACAGTCCGTCTCAAAAAGTCAAGTGGTCACCAAGGTTCATTAGGCGATTCAAATGACCACATATCGTGACCGCACGCAGAGGTTCATCTTGTCAAACACCCTTCAACCTGGTTATATTCTAACGAGGGCACAAGGAAGGGGCCATCTCAATGAGCTCAATTGATTTGATGAGAGCACCCGAGGCCCTTCAGCTGTCACGAAACTGCGATACTCGAACTTTGGCAAGGACCCCCAGAAGATCGGCAACTGTGCCTCTTTCGTTACAAAGGCATCGATTGGTCTTTGCAATATGTGCGTGGGAGCACATAGTGTTAATGACCTTACATCTCTCTTGTATAAGCTGAAGAATGGTCGTGTATACTTGGTGTCTGAAGACAAATCTTGTTCCTTATTGGGGAGGGGGGGGGTTCTCACTTTGCTCGTGCAGCAAGTGCTTTCCGAGTGAGGACATTAGTCGCACCTTGGCCTTTTACAGGCTCGATTTACTAGCTCTTTGAGTTGCCCTACCGGTGTTTGTTTCCCAATAAAATTATATGTTGAGACTTCTGAGATATGGATTGTGAAACACGAAAATATAATCGAATAATATAATCCCCATTGAAAGGAATTAAAATAATATATATTTATTGAAGCTTAAAATACAAGTCAAAAGCCACGACCCAGTTAGCTATATCACTTCGTATTGGCCATTATTAATAAGTTTTAAACATCTGTAGATAACTTCGCACTTTTCTGAATTCGGAATGTCTCTTTCGGCGGCTTTGTTTCGATGAACGTAGAAAGTAAGAGAGTGCATTGAAGCAGCTGTACTAGTCGGATTTCCGAGAAATCAAGACAATTGTTGCGATGAGATATTATTTTCTAAGAATACTGTCAATTTCATTCACAAAATACATGTAGATTGAAATCCGACATTTCTTTCTTGGTCGACGAACCGCATGACGCAAACCAACAATTACATCGAAACAACAATTAAATGGTGCCAGATGGGGGTGCGTATGTAAATGAAAACATGTCATTATTATGAGGTGATTGAACCCAGGACAAAAATCGACAAGGACTTTTTGTTTGCCCGACACATGAAGCTGTAATTCTTATTAAGATGTAATCAAGGCTGAAATAGACAAGGAACGGATTAAATTTGAGGAAGCTCCAACAATGTGACATCAGCAGCGTGACATCGAGACAAATGCGATTACTTTCTTATTTGAACTGGTATAAATGATATGATTGGTCAGTCGCTATCTTATCAACATAGCAACCGTTGCTAATTCAAATTTAATGTTCTAGATACAGCTATAAGGATGAGCCGATGAGCTAAGAATTATATGTCTATGGACATTGGGAGTTGTTCCTGCCTGCATGACCATTCAAGGGATTCAACACTCTTGTGACACACTCTCATTGTATATTCGCTGCAGAGTTCCACACGAGAACAGGAGACCATTACACACAGTGAATTCTCACAGACATCAAGCGGTCGAACTGCTCAGCTGATCGATAAACATCGATTAAAAGGAGACGATGAAAGAAAGCTGATAGCAGAAGACGAGAACAAGCTCTTTGGGGAGAAGCACCCCTCAAGAAGACTGTTAAGGAACAGGATTGCAATTCGAATCTCTTTGAAGTCAGCGTAAAAAGATACTACGCATTGCAAGTAGTTTAATATTGCACTGCTGTGAAGTGGGCGCAATACTGGATGATTGTAATACCCAATACGCTCATAATTACACATATAATGCCACGTGTACTGTTCTCAACTTCTTATGCCTGTGGTCTATAGTACCCATTATTTCCTGAGTAACTAATTTTTGAGGTTATCATACCAATCAAAGCAGTGGGGTCGCGATGGAGCAGTGTTGGCGCGCTCGCTTAGCGTGCAGATAGTCGTGGGTTCGATTCCCAGTCAGACGGCTCGCCGGATTTTCGAATCTCTCGGCCTGAAAACTCTCATGTCCACCACAGCATGACACATTGCACAGTGCCGAAATGTGGTACCTGGGTGAACTTGAATGGTATTGTCATCGCCTAATTCGTTATTGCCCCTGAATTGATGCACTGCTTGTGATCACAGCTCGGCTTACTTGTCACCTTGGAGGGTCCTATAACCAGGGAGAATATATGAACCGCAAAGAAGGAAAGCCAGTTGCGGTATACATTATTAAATAATTCAATTTATTGCATCCTTCTCTATCTCGAACTACCTATCATTCGAACATTAGTTAATTAACTCCTGCACGCATTAATTAATTTATAAACACGTAACTTCCTGACCAAGTGTGTCCCATAGGTAGGTATGGCATGCAATCAGGAACTAAACTCATCAATTATGTCGAGCATCCAGGGTATATGATAATGAACAGAGCATTCTAATTCTATGCTCATGGACTGTTACAAGGATCGTGTGAGGCTAATGCGTGAGAGAAATGTGGGGCATTTGTGATCTGGTCTTTTGTGCTCATGGATTAAGTGGTGCATTAATTATTACATTTAATGGTGTTTGTTGCGGTGTAGGGGTTAATGATATGTATATACGTACATGGCCAGGAATTATCGTTTTGTCGTTACAATATCAAATTGTAAATGAATATCATAATTATATTTTTTCTCGGCCAAACGACAAGATAATTTAAAGCAAATACACGGAATATTGCTTGTATATACATCATTCTAAATGCGGAGTTTTAATTGCATGTAGTTTGTTGTAAGGTCGTGGTGGTAATTAACGCAATCAATAGCATAAATTGATGATTCTAAATTATTTCAGGGAAAAAATATCTTCCTTAGCAGAATAAAGCGTGCGCTGTCGATTCCTTTGCAAAAATGATATGTTTCAGTATTTTTGGCCGTGTGCAGTCGAAAACCATTTTACGCAACAATGTGCCATTTCTGCTCGTTGATGTGATGATTCTCTCTAATTTGGCTCTCGACTATTTGCTTTCCTCTTTGGATCACTCCCTTAAAAAAATGTCCCAGGCTTCGATCGATTTCTTGACCACATTTGCCTATTGACCATTCAGCCAATGACATGATTAAAATTGAATACGTGTAATTGTTTTATAACTCAGAAAGCACACGTCACACTTCTGAAAAATAGTCAACACAATGCAGCAGAATAATTCTTAAACGCTGCATCTTGAAAATATTCGATCGCCCATCATGTGTACCAATAATCAGGAATTGTGATCTTCTGAAACTGAATTTACCTCTCTCAAAGTCATATACTCGCTATGCTTTCGTTTGTTTAGTTTCCTGCCCATTGCCACGTGGGCATATGACGCACTGTGACCTTCATGCAATTTTATCACCGTCGACTATTGCTTTTTTTACGTTCACAAATCGGTCATTTTACCGCCATGTTTCTGCCGTGTCCATTGTAATTCGAGCGGAAGCAGAAATAATACTCTCAATCCAACAGTTCAGCACAGAGCAACAGGGTCAGAGGTCAATCAGAGTACACATGTAAACGCAAATCGTCCACCAATAACAAGTAACTATGAATAAATATTAAATAATGATAAAATTAAGGTACGCAACACCACAGCACAATGTTTCTCGTGAACTCCCTGGAAGACAAAGTAGCCAATGAAGCCTCAAAATCAGTGTTGTCTAATTGCGTCGTGCGGTAAGATCCTCGAGTGGCTTTTTGTTCAACGGAGTTCTATGGCGCTAAGTCCCTTAGATTTGGGGTGTTTAAGTTTGGGTGCAATCAAGTAGCAGCCATTCAAGGGGAACGGCCATCCATCAAGATGGGCTGAGTTGAAAGCGAAGACGAACGGTGAACGTCGTCTGTATGGAGGAGACATGCCGTCTTCTGACTGCAATCCGACCTGCGTATATGGCTACTAGCACTGCACTCAATTATCCGTCTGCATTTTCACTTATCCGTACGTTTTTATGTAAGCTATGGATAACGAATTAACTAGATTATTCGGCTGACCTATAAACATGAATGAGGAGTTTTTCCCTTTTTTTTTTCTTTTTTTTTTGTCTTAGGGGAGATATTAATATTAATAGAATGTGGCAAACATATGTCGGTCACCTATACTGCGGCATACTGTCCATGAAATTTACTGACAGCACATATAAAATAAATAGTACCTATTTAGCATTTAGACAGAATGATGATGTCTGAATAGTGATAGAGGTTTTTTATTGCTCAGTGGCTTTATATAATGGCAATTTGCCTGAATTGCATCTGTAAATGTGGGTACAGTTATTTCAGTTCAGATTGCTTTCTCCCGACTACATTTGTATTCCGAGTATTTTGAATGGGAGTTAAGTACAAATAAGTGACAACACCTGTTTGCTTGTAAACCCCATTGTGACTTGTGAGTAAACTGTTTGGTCAATAAGTAGGTAAATATTATTGAGATCAATTCTGGACACATGCAAGTCATCAAGAGGTTGATCGGCTGCGCTATTTTGTACACTTAGCACTCCTAAATATATATTCAGCACGTTGCATAAGCAAAGCATTTATCGACCAAAGCAAACGAAGGTCAGAAACATCCAACCAAAAAGGATGATCTTGATCGGGGAACCTCGGGGGAAACCGGAAGTAATGCAAGCGGTGACCTAGATCTGATTTCACGTGCTCGTAGCTTGTAACTTAAGACATGACGGAGATGGTAGTTTGTGGTGCGGCACTATTCAGCTGTCTAAACAATATTAAGTTATAAAATACTCGGAATGTTGTTCATTTCGAATTCCTGGTTGCCTCGGATCCTTTGGTCAATTACTTTTCCTTTGAGGTCAGGAATTCATCTCATGTTTTAATGAAGCGTTTATTATACAAGCTGCAATAGACAGAGGTCGAGCAGTGTTTTGGACAGTTCTGTTCTGAGAATCACAGTTCACTGGCACCCATGCATCCACTGACGAAGTGTGACGTAATCAACTGCTAATTAAAGACTGCGTGCAGGTAGCGATACCAGATCATTGATATATTATTACATAATAGGTGTAAGCAGGTTTGATGGTGAGGTGGAATCTCCGTCTGTCCGTGAGTGCGTAACCATCAGAATCTCCTTACACTTTTGGTTGTCCATAACTGGACCTTTTGCAGTGGGAGCAGAGACCTCCTTTGATATAGTGACAGATTAATGTATCTCATAGGTATCTTCATCAATAATCATAGATATCAATTACTGATGCTCATTTTATCTGCATTTTATGACCTGGACTCGGTGACCTTCCCCTCCTAGCCCCCCTGGGACCGTCATCAGTTATGCAAAGGTCGTTGCACGGGCGTCCTGCTCTGTGGCATATCATCTGACTGATCATGGCTCTTGTAATAATTTGGATAATATGCATTACTCCGTTACGGCATCTTGTATTATAACCCACGGATACGTTCATTTCGTCGTTCTCTTGCAGAAGCAGTGGAAAATTGGTACAAGCACAAGCTGAAAATTATAAAAAAATTTGCTCTGCTATCTAAGCAACTATAAACAACCGCTAAATATATTATGTAATAGAATTGCAAAATATCAGATAACATGCAAATCGCCTTCTGTGCTTTCGAGCACATAAATTAAACCATGCAAATGTATGACCCAAACGAGGCACCCGCCATAATATAAACAGTAATTAAGTCATTAAAACGCACGAATTATCATAACTCAAACATCAAAACCACCTGTGCTATGCAGTCACAATCGAATTCCTCAGTATCTTTCTATTCTCTTCTGTGGTGTTGGTGAAGTGAGCGCTAATTCTATACCTAGAGAGAGAGAGACACCTCATTGGTCCACGCAGATCAATGCAACACTGTGTTCTATATTGATCAGCAAAATAATGCGGATTGCATAGCTCCACCAGGGGTCTAATCTGCTTGATTGAGGAGCAATCTATAGAGTGATACACCTCCCGTATGCGTCTCATATAATGATTAGTAAAATAGAAAATAGAGAAAAACGAATTCAATTGGACGCGGCTCTCGTGTCACGTGCACTTCAAAAGCTTACCATCAAAATTATCTGCTTAAACCTTAAGATATATCTTAAGATTATCTTGCAAGAAGCAAAATCAACTTTGAACAGATCCTAATGGTTGAAATCACCACCTCACCACGAGAGGATAATATTTGAGCAATCTTTGTAATATACTTTCATCGGAATAGTTTACCTTGAGGATACGCAACCATTGCTCTCCCTGGCATTTAGGATGAAACCCAAAACGGAGATGCGAATCGGAATTGACTACGATCACACTTTGTAATGGTTATGTAATACATATTATATATTCGTAGTAGTTTTAACACGTTCATTCAATCTGTACGCTATGCGATTCGTTCAATACACGTGACGTTGTTAACTAAAGACCATTGCAATCTGGCTATAATTATGCCGAGTTAACCCTGGTCCCTACTTCTTATTGACACCCGCATGCAGCATATTACACCACTATTGGATGCGTCAGTCATTGGTTCATATGATAATCGCACTCTGATCAATTTCTCTGTTTCCACAGCTCTGTAGACGCCGGCACCAATTGCTTTTACATAATTAAGTTAAAATATCCGTACAAAATTGGTGCCAAAGTCCAAAATAACAATTTGACTAAATGGACAACGAGATCAACCATCTTTTTGAAATTAAACATGATGATCAACTTAGAGCGAAAACAAAACAAAAATCATACAAAACAAAACTCCTCACCTTCTGGTAGTAAAACCATGACAAACACCAATAGCATATAAACCTCCATCGTCTAATTAAAAAGTCACAGGTTATTAAAAAAAAACTGAAATCCAGAGCGTTTATTCCTCCGCACGTGCCATCCCTGCGACATCAAAGAGTGAATCTGTGAGCTGAACTATTCAGCGCCGGGGCTTTTAAGCGGCGCCTTGCTGAAGAGACACGCTTGCTTATTCGCCCGCTCGCCGCCAGAGTCAAATCATTCGGAGTTTTGTGTTCGCTTAGTATCGATCATTTTAACGAAGTCATGACAAATGCGAATATAACCACCCGCTGCTAAGATATATTATCAATTGATCTATTAATCCGAAATTGTTTTTTATTCTCTTTCCACCTCTTCATGTCTTCTTACGACGTCATTCACGTCGTCCTCCTTCCAGATTCAGCACCCACATCTTCAACTAGATATTACAAATCCACTTGTCCATCTCATAATGCAACTCATCTCGACTGGCATCAATACTGATCATGCTATTACACCAATCCTATTGAGCCCTCAGACAACCCCACCCCCCCCCCCTCTCCCCTGGATCGTTTACGAATCATGAAATAAGAGAATCAGCTACTAAGTCAAAAACACCAAAAAAACGAGATCCAGTTATCGGGGTGGTTGTGGAAAACACTTTCTTATCAGCCTCTTATCTCCAGCCTGGGAATCTTATGCCATTTAATCTATTTACTTGGTGGCGGGAAACTCATCTAGTATCGTATAATGTACCGAGGGCGCATTCAGAGTAAAACTTATCGCAAACAGAACATGAGGATATGTTGAAGAGTCGATTAGCCTCGCCTCTGCAGCAAACAAACCAAGTACAATGTAGGTGCACGAGGGTGTGCACATGCGTGCCTGAGGGTGCAGTCTGTAAGTTTATTGGTCGTACACTGACTGATAGACCTGTTTGTTACATAATAGTATATATATAGTAAACTTTATTTAGGCATAGCGCTATATTTACAATGCAAAAAAAAAAAAAAAAAAAAAAGTAGAAACACTGTTTTTTCTTCTTCTTCTTTGTGTGTGTGTGGGTGCGAGGTTCTGGCCACTCATCACCATGCAATTCATTTCATTTAAACGATACTAATAGAAGATGCAAATAAAAGAAATATCTGTCTCCCCTCTTCAATCAACATAACCATCTTAACCAGCGCAACATCTCAGAAATCAATCACTATCCGTTCCAGGGATTCCTCACGTGTGACGAGTTCTTGTCTCATAACTGGCATTAGAGTTGAGAGCTCAATGAGCCCTCCCGACGAGGAAACACGTAAACAGCGAGGTAATTGCTCTGATCGACGCTTTCCAAAGACCTCCCTTCCAACACATCCCGTCCGAGGAATTGTTGTGCTCGTATAATTACCCCAATAGAAGGGACGAAACTGTTGTTTCCAGAGAAATCATTTTCGTTGGCCGCCGTAGCTCTCAATTCAATTACAATTAAGAGTCATTCCCTGATTTAAATGACGTTGTGTATAGGTGTGCTGTATACCTTAACTTCGTTGCAACCCAATTAAGATGTTCAATGTCATCGTACCCTGAAATTACCTAACCTGTATGTCGTCAAATGTAATGAACAAATGACGATGTCGTGGATTTGTTATTGCAGCGAATTTTGCAGAAAATTTCAAACATACATATAAGGTGCCAATCAGCCCATCAATGACATCGACATTAATTGACAGTGTGGCTGAGTGAATGCAGAGGTAACATTGCTGTTTCCACCAATGAATACGTTGAATGGGAAATATGAGGACATATCAGCGGTCAAGACTGAGTCCTTTAGTCACTCAAAGGTCAGAAACTGAAATATTTACAACGTTCGCAAGTACTTCATCAGTACATGTCATGTGTGACTTTGAATGCCCCTGGAGCCAGGTGGGTTGCCTATAATACTAGTTCTTTCGAACACCATGCTCAATGTTGGTCAACGTCGGTCAAGATTGCATGATGTAATCTCAATACGAATGAATCTTTGGGTGTGATTGGACCAGCCATGCAGCCAATAAAGTTCGGCAGATGTATAAATAAATAATGGTGGGTAGAAATGGGTTTGAGTTATATCTCGCGTGCGTGAATTATGAAATCAACACTATTGATATCAAGAGAGGAAAATATTGATTGAAAGGATTAAATGGCAACGGCGCTAAAAAATGGATGCAACCGTGAATAGAGCAACAACAGATACCGCTCTAATTCTCTCTTTTCGTCTCTCAACTAGTATTAGGCTATTATACTTCACAGCCTCGCTTTCATACCTCCAGAGTACCCCACTTGGCACATAGGGCGTAGTGATTATCTTCCTGGTGCGAAAGGGCTTCATTGAGGCACCACTTGGGGTGGAGGGGTGCAGCGGGGAAGGGATTTTTGCCTCTTCCTAAGGATCTGCTTCCTTCAGCTCCGATTCAAGTCAAGAATACTTGGAGCGAGTTCTTCATCCTGGTCCCTGAGTGCACGTCGAAGGTGTTGAAAGGAATATGACCCTCGATCAATGGAAGAGTTCATGGTTCGCACAAACCAACCAGGGTACGATTAGCGTCATTATCCCAACTGACCCAGGTGTGAACATTTGTTGAGGTGTTAAACTAACCCGTTTTATTGTTTGTTTGTTTTCTGTTGCAAACACAAACCGTATGTTGAACTAGATACTTTGTTATAGCGGGTAAGTCCAGAGAGATAGGGTTAACAGACCTCTTATCGCTGCTGATGGCATGGACTTTTAAGCAAATCTGACTATAAGCCACAAGAAATATCGAACTCTGCCACGTGACTCTGATGGCTAAGCGGAGATTCGCTCTCTAATCTCTATACATTTCTCGATTGCTCTCTCCTCTCTGCCTCTCTCCTCATAGAAGGATCGCTTCTCTGTCCGCTGTGCGCTGATTGCGAATGCCCTCATTGAGGGCAAATGCGGAAATTGAAACTAGACGAGGAGGGTGGATCATGTTTATCACTCGACAAAGATTCTTCTCCCTCACTAATGGGCGGAACAACGGCCTAGATATCACATGGATTGTGATATGACTACAACTATATTGAGGATTATTGATGGGTTAATGATAACGAAACCGTTGTCCTCATAACTCGGTCAGCCAATCAGTTAATACTTGGTCAATCACATATCGAACAATCGATCAATCAATGAGATCAAAGCCCTTCAAGATTTCTCAGCCAGTTTCTTTTCTCTTGATGAATGTCGTTGCCTCAACGTGGCATTCAAATGAGGGCTCTGAGAGGAGAGCGGTCTCATCTCAGACCCTACAGTCGTAAACAACGAACCCTCAGTGCGCATCAGAGAGGAACTTTTCACTGTCACCAAGCACTAATTTTCACTTTATTGCTTGCTTCGGGTTCAGTTCAGCAAACAATGATTGCATAATCTCACGATCTCGTACCCTGTATCTCTTTTGACAAGATTTTTCTGCCATCAATATGATCTGCACGTATTTAATCTGAAGACCCATCCGTGTAGTCTGCCTTCAATAATTATAAAATTCCCAAGAACCCAACCGCCAATTTAACTGGAATAGATTTAAGAATCCTGTATACGTGAAATCGTAAATCAAAGAAAGTAATGATGAGTTTGCGTTTTTCCTCGGTCGCATGCTGGTCGACCATCAGATGCCAGGAAGCAGTTGAATTAGGGTGAGGCCCAGCTGCGACGGAGTGCTGTGGGCCCTCGTAAACCGGCAACTTCATGGCCCCTGGGCCCGTGGGCCAACGGCCAGCTGTCTCGCAGTGTGAGATGCTGGCATCACATTATACGCTTCGATAAAGACTAATTGAGAATTTGGACAGCAGTTTTGGCTGATTGATTATGTGACATTGTGTGAGAGGTTTGTCTTCGGGGGTGATGTCATTATTTGGAAGTGTATCATCTCCGAAATTGCTGCCCAGCCATTTTAAATGATTACCTGGATATGAAGGTGTATTTCAACAGGTGGTCAATCCATTGCATTTCATTTCACTGAAACACTTTGCTCAAATATAAAGCAGCTCCTTGTTGCGGATGAACAATGTGCGTAGACAGCAATACTTGGTCGCATCTCACATTTATTTACAGTTTGCCGACCAACCTCAGCTGGCTTCGTCACGAATCGGGGGGAAATGGCCCCTGCAAAACTACGCATTTCATTAGAAGGTGCGTGGTAAGATATGACACTTTGTGAATTAAAGTATACCCTAATTACTACAAGGGAGGTCGCTGTAACATAAAAATAACATAGTAGAATAAATTGCAGCACTCAAAAGAAGCTATATTACCATGATTACATTTCAATTTGAATTCCCTGTTTATAAATACATGCATAGGCTACATGTGTCTACCTTAAATTACATGTAATAGCGTTGATTGTTATTTAACAGTGGGAATTCTCAGCGGGGTAGCAATTCAACAAATCTGACCAACTCCTGGGTCCCAACAATAACTTACAAACAGAAACGGACAAAGCCCCATGAGACCCCAAACAAACTGAACACCAGATTGCCTCCGCAGTCACAAAAGCTTTCATTGAATGTCATTTCATCCATATTGAGCCTCGTTTTGGCCTCACGGGGTCACGTGATGCACAAGCGGTGTATTTGTCGCTCATCCGTGAAGATAGAAGCAAGTTTGTGGGCTATTCGCTGACCTGGTCCTCTGTCCGGCCGTCTATCATCGCTGCCACCCAAGATTATGGAGCATAATTCGGATTTACTTGGAGAAATGGCGATCGGGTGCGATTTGGGAGACGCTGAGAAACAGGGCGACAGGTTTTTTTGCCGCGAAGTTGATTTCTGGGTTTATGTCTCTGAATGTGTCATAAATGTAATTGGGCGAAATGGTCTGTGAATTCGCGAGGTGATAAAATATTCGGAATAGAAAATTAATCGAAACGGTGATATCAGTGGGTTTTTTTTTATTTTTTATTAAAGGCTTATACCAGACCTGGCACACAAGTATGTGGCACGTCTCCCTTTAAATAGCTTGGAAATGATTCGGAAAAGTATTCTCTAAAATGATTATATCAATATTGAAAATTTAAGCGAGACGCAAGAAAACGGTTTCCAATTGGAAAGAATTGAATGCAGGTCATGTTTCGAAATCTTTCGAAATCACCACATCGTTATTATTATTTTATTTATTTATTTATTTATTTTTTTTTTTTTTTTTTTTGCAATAAATGGAGTTCTTTTTATTGCGTTGTATTGTTCTCCATCAATAAATGACTTTGTTATTTTGCTCGAATACATCTCGTAAGCCCGGTCCAAATTGCATTTGCATCAACAACCACTTCTCGTAACTCATCATGTTGCAGTATCACCCCGTTATATTCTCCTCTTCCCCCTCCTCCTTTTCCTCCTCCTTCAAGATAGAGCAGGGTCCTTGTTGAAGCCGCAACTCAAGAGCATCTCCAAACGACCTACAATGGCCATCATTCAGTTGCATATCTCTCTCATCACCCACTTTGTCTTCAAAGAGAACGAACTTCCCGAGGAAGGTATTGTTTGACGCGAATCCTTCTATTTACTCCATGTTTACCTATTATCACTTCATCCGTCTGCAATTCCTTGTAGATCTTTCTTTTACTTTTACAAATATCTGGCAGCAGAATAATGATTTGTGGCTGTAGATTACTGGGTCATTAAGGAGTATACTACAGAGACACCACAGACCAAAGTGATAATTACTTCAACGGTAAATTCATCAGTATAATCACACTTGTGGGCCGCTCTCCCGACTCGTTCGATTCCCTGCATGACTGACCTCTTTTGGGCGAATGTTCATTCCACCGGGTAAACAGCTACCGCCCTCCCTCTCCGCCGACAAGCACCGCCGAGACAAAGCTGTGGGCATATATGTTGTTGGGGGTTTTTTGTGTGGGTTTTGTTTTGTTATTATCAAGAGTGTGCTGTCAAATTGATTGTACAGGTATATTGTTTTCTATTTCATAAACTCATATCGCTTTATGATCGACATTGAACTGTCGAATTTGCATATAAAAGAGTCTGATTTACGACTGAGGTTGACAAAGGTTTTACAGGAATGTTTATGTCAACGTTGGAAGCATAGAGTGTGGGTTGTTAGTGGTCTGTTGATTAGAGCTGAGGTTTTACAAATTAGTTTTCAGTTAAAATGGATCATTGGTTTTTCTTGAACCGTCGAATTTCCGAACTTTTCGAGGGTAAAACCATGAACTTATTTTTTGTAAGATTTTGTTCGACTTATATATCCGAAGTAAAAACACAAGTGAGAGATGACCCAAAATATTTGAGGATAAATACCTCTGGACATCAAACCTAATAATTAACGAACATTAGTTAAATCACACCTGTTTATTTACGACTAATCGATTCCTTGATGTTCTAAATGTGAGGTGATTAGTGAGCTAAATGAAGCTACTCTGTTCTTTTGACCAGAGATATTTCCAGCAAAACAGAATCTGTTGATCCCTAAATCCTCATTATTTCTTTGAGAAGTAATCAGGTAAGTCAATCAATACGCACACCTGATGATCTGTGACGTCTGTTATTCCATCAAGGGTGTATCATTAGGATGATATATAAGATATGCATGTCGACTACAGTGTATATTTCATAACATAAGTACAGTGCACTAGTATAATCATAGAACTTTTCCTCCTAGAACCGCGTTAATTATTGATTTGCTCTCAGGTTTAACTTACTAACTTCCGCCAGGTATTTGGAGAAAGTGAATCGTCTGGTACACTTTTCTAAGAAAGTAGATGTCATTTGTGAAGTGCAGCCTCTTTTTACAACTTTAAAAGTCAATTGAGGACATTTATATTCCGAGAACATTTTTATTCCGAGAACACTTTTATTCCGTGTGACTTATTATTTTTTCATCTCAATTGTTATCACATTCTGTTTGTTGTGGATAGCGTTTATAGTTCATTAGATTTTGCGCTATATAAAATAAATGTTAAAGAGGACCTCAGTTTATTTTGGTACCTTTTGAAAATAATTCTATGGGCTTTTGTGAGTGACAAGAGACCAATTTTGAACAATTCGATCATGTATGAATAATATTTCAGACAAATCAAAATACGAATTTCTTACTCAACCATAATACATGTAGTTCGAAACGAGATGAATGCGAGATTTCTTTTGTGAGAACTGCTGAAAGATCTGCTCACTCGACGGCTCCCATTGTTAACAATAAGAGAGTTACTTTTATGACATCACGACAGTATGAAATCGAACGCGAGAATAAAGTGAGATTTAAAACTTCTCAAAATCGATGTATCTAGGAATTAGCCCACAGCAAGCGTGCCGTCAATCAGGCGTATTTGTCTTTTGGGATGCATCCTCTACCATCCACTCCTAGTTCAAAACAATCAGAGGTCCTCTTTAATATTATATATTATTATTTTTCCTCGAAGACTTCAAAACAAAAACAAAAATCGTGAGGAAAAAATCCGAATCCCCCATAAAAATCTCAACATGTGTTGTTGGGGTTGTTATTATAACTACGAGGCTTATTCAAAAATTTCTCGGCCTAACGTAGAACGTGCTATCAGGGAAATTTGAAATTTGGTTTTGAATATGGGTTAGCTTTTCAGATAAAAATTGCAAGCATTGAATTTCAAAGAAAGTCACGTGATCACTTCTGGTGCCATTTTGAGTGAGGTAGGGATCGGCATTTCGTCAAAATGCGGTAGACTCCTGACTTACGCGCTAATTCAGAATCGATTTTAGACTATTTATTATATTCTAAGTCAATAAAGGGTTTGGCCCGGACAAAATTGCAACAGAATTTAAATTTAGTATAACCGATGCAGAATTGGAAGCAAGTAAGTGTGTTTTTATTTCTACAATGATTGCAGAGAATAAAGAGCCTCCCACGTGCATATTGGAAGCGGCTGTAGTGCGCAGAAATGAACATCCGATCAGGTTAAGGTCAAGGTCATGGCGCCCATGGTTGTGCGTTGTGTCCATGCGGGTATCTTGCTCGACGTTTGCCGCCGGTTAATCGAGTAATAACAGCCTAGAAGCATACGCTCATATTGCAAGGTTGCAGTTGCTTTGATATAATAAATTAATTAGCGCACAATATACTAATTATGTTGCGTAAAGGCGTCGGTTAATGACGTCAGAAGCTTCTCTTAGAAGAAATGATCTCATTGGAGCATCATTCATTCCTTTAGCATTTCGCTTTGATGTGTGCTCATCGTCTATTGAGATATCCATAATTACTTTAATCATGGTCTGATATGGTCTTAATTGCGTCGAGTAGCGCCGTTTGGAAAATTGTCCGCTTTCATTACGGCTATGAAGTTGGATGTTTCGATGTTAAGTGGACTTCAGTTTGGTTTTGAACTGAGACAAATCCACTAATGCCAATGTTTGACCTAGAATTCGTTTTTAAAGTAAACCATTGATTCGATGTTTGAAATGTATCCCTGGCAGAGTGTGACATCTAACACCAAACATACTTTGTTTAATCTAAAAATATATAATTTCCTTTATATCATGTGTACATTTTGTGTTTTCGATCATTTTTTTTCTTTTGCGTTTAAAAATAAATGAAATTCTAGCAGCACTAGGTTTTATTGTAATTGGAGTACATCATACTACTGTACATGTAATGTATATAGAATAAAATATGCATGAAAATTGCGCCTCTGTGTGGATTTGATATAATATTATATCTGGGATTGATCCTAGCCGACCCAGAGACTATCAGCAATGTGTGTGATCTCCATGGATTCCAGTGTATAGTTCTGATATCCGAATAGCTCAGTCAGTGTGACCGGCTGACTCCACTTCTATGTTGTCGTGGAGGTCGAGGTTCCGGGTTCGGGCCGTGGACGTTATGATTGTGAATTATGATTGTGATTCGTTATACATGTAATTTTTATTTCTTCGGTGACTCTGTAGTGCTGCCCAACTGCACTACTGTCTATGGTGGTATGTAGGATAAAGAACCCTTGGGATTCATCGATAAGAGTTGGGGGAAACCCCGGTCCCGGGCCTTCTGTTCTGGCGCCCGTGTCACCCGAATGGGTTGGGTGGAGCCGTAAAACCCCATCATGCCTCATGTCATGCAAAAGTGCCGAGCACTGTTGCCAAGGAAACAGCGGGGTGTGTGAAAATTCTCAACAACAGCAAAATCTGAATTAAGGTAAATCGAGGATTTTAACCGATATTTATCCAATATATGTCGTGAGAGTTCTGGCCTCTCTGAATAATGCATATAGTGATAGTGAAACAAAAATAATATAAAAATACAAACAATTGATGAAATTTAAAAATTCAAGTAATTATATACTGTAGGGATACTAATATTGGCGAGGGATTTAATTAATTTTGGTGAATTAAAAGAAATTCAATATTGCATATGTAAGAATGGCGGAAGTCATAGAAATAGATTTCTTGAGCAGCAGCATTAATTTTAGATTTGCCCAAATTAATACCGCCAATAGTAAATGCCAAATATTATACTCACCAAAATAAGTATGTGTACAGTATTAATTATAGATACACATGTTTAGCCTAATCACAAGAATAATATTATGAGCGAAAAAAAAAAAAAAAAGAGTTAACGAAAATCTAATGAATGCATCAAGTGATTTTGCGGGTTGCTTCAAATTGGGGAAACCGTTGAATTTGAGTATATTTGTTCGTAACTTTTGAACCACTCGACCAAATTTTTTAAAGGGATGGGGAACTGAATTTTAAGTGATGTTCTATTGACTCATAGCACCAATTGATAGCATTCCGTACCAAAAACACCATGCCTGGATGCAAGCGTAAGGAAATAATGCATTTCGAATATCGGGGTTAGCATTGGGCCTATGGGAGAATGGCTTCCATTACGAAGTATAGGAGGCAAACGTCAGCTGATGGCTTGCCGTGATTGGTCCCGTTCCCCTCGTGAAGCTATCGATTTCAGCCAATCAGAGCAGAGCATCTTCGCCATAAAAGGACATCTTTGTTGTTTACGAAACGAAAGCGCATGCGTGGTGCACTCTGGCTAACCTTTTTACTGTTTCAGGATGAGAAACATGGTAGGTGTCCTAGAAAATCGCTTGTTAAAATAAGAAAAATAGCAAAAACTACTCTTTTTTTTTCGGGCCTGACTGGTGGCAAAATGATTATTCTATCTATTTCCGAAAAGAAAATAAAAATATATCCAGGGGTTTAGTCGCAGGACACGCTGATATGACGAGGCCCATTGTAAAAGATGGGGAACTCGATTTTTCATCACAGCTCCTGCCGTCACGCCTAATTAGCAATATATCTCCCGCGAAATCGTTAGGGATGATATTCCTTGTGTGGGCCAGGCATAGGAATAATTTTTGGTGTATCAAATGACGACTCAAAGTCCATTTTTAACCAGTTCTCCCTCCCTTTAAGTATGAAAGTATACCATACATGATTATTATGGTTCTATATTTAAGTATAATTATCAGACCCCCAATACCTGATTCTATTAAGTAAAGTACATACATTTATTTCAAATTTTCTTTATGAAAACACAATAAAAAAAAAAATTTCAGTTTGTCAGTTTCATTATATTCTGTCCTGGAACATCTGCGTGGCTATTTTTAGAACTCAATTCGTTACATGTGGCGATTGTGTCAATTTCACCCATTCAGCCGAGAATCAAACACACTGTTCACATGATATTATGTGCGTGCTGTCCGTGTGTGTTGAAAACGCACGCACGCACCCATTAATGCGAAATGCGCTTTAGGGAAATTTTGATATCGGCTCAGGAAGGGAAAATAGCTGCTCCGATCCCCTAACAATACCTCAATCCCGTGTTAAGAATGTCCAGATCAGACTATTTTGGCATTAACCATAATGCTCTCTCATACCTATCATGCATGTGTATGCCCCATGAATGTGAGTAGGCAATTCACGATCAACATGCGACATGGCGTTGGCTAACCCATACCTACTTTCTGAAGATGTAACCGACCATCATTTTTTTTTTTTTTTTTTTTATCGCAGGTTTCTTGAAGAAAAATCAACTCACGGCATTATCATCGTGGCACTTTCCCCAATTTGTCGCCAGATAAATATTTACGGGATAAGCTACACGCATTAATTCCTCGCCGATTCCCGGGACTGCAGCAACATTCCACGTGGCAGAGTTGAAAGTCTCATCGAGAAATTTGGCCCCAAAATCCTGACATGACGTTTCTGGTGCGTTAGTTAGAGGGGTGGGAATATCTGACCATGAACTTTCGATTTTGACCCCATGCCGATTGTTCCTGCAATTAAGCCAGGTTAATTCAAATAATTTTCTTTGAAATGTCATGAATGTGTGCGCAAGTAGGCCTAAGAAGTATTTTTATTCAGTTTTGGCGTGTTGGCGGCAAGGAGGGAAGCTCATCATAACGAACTTTTATGAACCCTTAAGTGCGTTATGATATTTCAGAGATGGCTCTCCGTTCAGCAAAGCAGCTTTTACGCAACGAAATTAAACAAAAAATAAAGGCTTTGAGTGATGTCGAGAAGAAGCGCCAATCAGATATTGTCATAAAAAAGGTTTGTTCATTTGGTTTATCCTGACGACGCGCTGAAAAACATAATACGTAAATATTAACGCTTTCTGGGCGATAATACCTCCACATTTTAACGATAACCAGTGATAACCCGTATACCATTATATATGACCCTCCCAGATTAGAATACTGAAATATGATTACTAGGACGGATTCGTGGCTCCTCCTGGAATATGCAAGGGGATGCTCATATCAGACCAATTGAGACCACCCTCTCCCTCGAGTCCCTGTGAATCCTTTGGGAATTCTCCCTACCAAATTAGAGAGTGAATTACTCCCTTGGAGTTGGACAGAACAAGCTGAAGCTGAAGCTGGGGGGAAATGGCCAGATCGAGATTTCCCAGTTAAAAGAAGGGTGGTTATGGCCAAAAGGGAAAAGCTAGGTCTCAGATCTTAATGCGAGGAATGATGACCTAGTGAATGGCATCCCATGGTGACGGTCGTCCAACTGTGAGGTAGACCCCAAAGCTGCCGCTGTGAGCCGCCAGCCGCCGCCATGAAGGTCTGAGCCGTCAGCCAGTCGTGGCTAAACGGCTAGCCGCTACGCACATGCACCGCCATATTTTCACAGCTTGACAGCTTCGGGGTCAAACCTTATGGCGAATCATGTCAATTATCAATCAGCTGCACACTTAAAAAGACAATGACAGGACTCATTTATTTATTTAATTATTATTATGTGATATCATCTCAATTAACTTCAGTGCTGCTTTTGTGTTCACCATTTGGGTGCATGATTGCACGCTACATATCAAACTTTTGCCAATTTCTTAATCATGTTATTTCTTTCTTTTCCAAAGGTTATCGCGACGGACCATTGGCAAGAGAGTTCACGGGTGTCAATCTTCCTCAGCATGTCAGATGAAATCCAAACGGAGAACCTTTTGAAGGAAGGATTTCTCACAAAGAAAGACATCTTCATTCCACGATACATCGGAGACTCGATGGAAATGGTGCGATTGAAATCCTGGCAGGATTACGAAAGTCTCCCCACAACTTCCTGGAACATTAAACAACCGGCAGATGACGATGAAAGGGAAGACGCTCTTACAACAGGTATAAAATCACACCCGGTTTCCAGGGGTAATTATGATTTAAAATTAATTTTTCTGATACCTAAACTGATGATTTTTAATAATTTTTACTTTGCAGGAGGTTTGGATTTCATTCTGATGCCAGGTCTTGCGTTTTCCCGCCAAGGGGATCGCATGGGGCGTGGAAGGGGCTATTATGATAAATATCTGCAGCGTGTGGCTCACTCCCAGGGTGGCAGGAAGCCTCGTACTGTGGCTGCCGTTTACAAGGAGCAGATTTACCACTCAGTTCCCGTTGATGATCACGATGTTCCGGTTGATCTGGTTCTCTTTGAGGGCTGTTGATACTCCTACGATGTAATCAAAATGCTCTGCTTTTAATTTGTATTCTCCCCACCAGGGAAATTTATTCAGTATTTCTTATTGAATGTGATGATAGCTTCCTACGTGCCCACTTTTCTGCTACGATCGCGGGACGATAACTATCTCACCCGGCAGAATTACCGACTCAACAGTTATGGTGGCCGTGCAATTTTGGTTGTGGCGCCTCTACTCTGGAATGAATTACAAAGACATTCCGAGCTGAGACAGCATTGTTTTTTTTTAACGAAAATGAAAACCTTCTATTTTAATCGTGCTTTTACTTCCTGAAATGTTTTTATTTATTTGTCGAATTTGTTTTTACTTTGAAAAGTTTTATCTTGTAAGGAGCGTTTTATAAATATGAATAAAATATTGTTATGAATGAGTTTTTTATTCCTGCCCTTGATTCAATGGCTTTGTATATGTTGGTTTGGTAACCTGTATAAATATATTGCATGACATTGACGTATTGACAATGATTTATTATCTTGATCTCCAGGTTATTACAAAATAAAATTACAAAAAGACTCGTATCTTCTTGTCTTCACAATCTCAACTGCATCGGAAACACGATTCCTTCATATCTGATGATACAATTGAAAATAATTATAATGCAATGAATTGGTTCTGCAATCAACTTACACCGGGTATGTTATGATCCTCCAATTTATCTACCTTATTTTGGAACAACAGTACAACCTGTGGTATACAGACAGCTGAAAATTTACAGGGTTACATATATTAAAATTCCACACATCAGAGTTGACCGCATTAACACCCGATAATCACTATGGTTACCCTCACCATGGTTACCCTCATCGTTCTATTAGGTTCTATACGTTCTTTATATATTATGTAAAAATGACTGTATTAGGCAACAGAGGGCGTCTGTTTGGTAATCACATTGACATTTCATTGCTGATTTTAGGCTCTCGATTTTCCTGGCACATAAGTTTCTCCAATTTTCAGCCCTCCACAAAGAGTTTTGTTACATTATACAACGTGATCCATCCTTATTCCCACACAAATTTGTGATTTCAAGATGAACTTGATTGAAATTCTGTCATTAAGATCTCATCTCTTGCTACCTTGCCTAATTGCATCATGGTTATTAGTGGGCTCTCTGGTGTAAAGCGCAGTGAATCAATGTCCATTTACAAAGACCAAATATATTATTGATCTCTCAGTGAAATGTTGACCAATAATATTGATCATTCGTGTATTGTAGGTAATACGCCGTATCCACCCAAGGCAAAAAATAATAGGCCTGCAACTGGCTGACTTTACATAAGGCTGTCCTAGATTGTACAGATTAGCAGATTCACATTTATAGTTTTTAGCATGAATAAATTCTTGGAATCGTAAGGATTCTGATCCCAGGCTCAAACAGAACGATAAAAACAAATTTGGGTGGGGACGGTTTATAAAAAATGACTACAGAGGTTTATTCACAGAAAAAATGAGCAATAATGCATGATGTATAAAAATAACAAAAATAATTATAGAATTATTATTCATCATCAGAGTCATCCGAAATGAGTCCGTTCCTCAACGGTTTTTCCGTGGATGTTGAGCCCGAGGGTTCCTCCTCTGCAACCTCCTTCGCTAAATCATTTCCAACTTTATCTGTCTCATCTTCTTTATCTTTGCTTTTAGCAATTTCTTCCACATCTTCAATATCGTCCATTTGTTCTACTTCTTCATTTTGAGGTTTATTTTCTTTGGTTGATCTGGAAATTGATAAAGGAAAAAGTTAAAAATTCCCTTTTCAGGATTAAAAATGAACCTTGAGTCTTGTTTCTCTTTAGGCTCAGTGTTTTCCTTCCTTTGAACCTTGATGAAACCTGTGATGTTCTTCTGCCAATCAGGGGTCGGACGGGGACATACTACGTTTCCTCCGGCATACTTGTCAACTTTGCCTGCAAATAAATGTCAATAAAAAGTGAATAATTAATCGTAGTGAATCCGATAGATCACATACCAGCTTTAGGTGATGAGAAATTGCAAGCGCCTCCACCCCCGCCTCCTCCTCCTCCTCCACCGAGAACTTTCCTTGGCGCTCGTGCGGCAACAGCTGGGGAAAAAAAAGGGAATTTGAAGCTATGGAAAATTTGCATTCTAACTTTACAACAGACTTTGAATGATTTTTTTTTTTTTTTTTTTTTTTTTTTTTAATGAATTGTATAATTAATTAATTTACTAACTCAGTAACTTGAGTAACTGAATAACTCAAAAAGTGGAATACCGAATACGGAATAGGCTAAAGACAACTGAATAGAATTATATGATAATCTGTTAAATTTATAATCTGATCATCACTAGATCCTGTAGCCTTAGTGTAAGCTGTTCATCTGACATCTAATAATTCGAGATGTCAGATCATAGATGATCATCTATGATCTGACATCTCGAACATCTGACAGTAACAGTTGAATCATGAATGAATCGGAATGATGCTCATGATCGTTAAACGTGAACGAACCTTTACGAGATCCGCCATCTGCCTTCGTGCGAACCATTTTGTACCAACAAATCGAAGAAATTGAATTTGTTTGCAATTAGTTTAACGAAAATATCCTTAATTTCCACTTTTTGGTATTGATCAAAAGGTTAAAAGTCACGAATTTCCCGCGAAAAATTATGCAAACTTCCGGTTTGAATAGAACCATTTGACAAATTATTGTCAATGGGTGTATGCCATGCTTTAAAGGAAGGGAGAACTGGTTGAAAATGGACTTTGAGTCGTTATTTGATGCACCAAAGATGATTCCTATGCCTGGCCCACACAAGGAATATCATCGCTAACGATTTCGCGGGAGATATAATGCAAATTAGGCGTGACGTCAGTCGCTGTGATGAAACACCGAGTTCCCCATCTTTTACAATGGGCCTCGTCATACCGGCGTGTCCTGCGACTAAACCCCTGGATATTTTTTTCTTTTCTTTTCAGAAATAGATAGAATAATCATTTTGCCACCAGTCAGGCGCTAAAAAGACTCAAAGGGCAGACTGACACAGGCAGTTACCTGAATCTCTAATAATGACAAAACAATTTACTAGTCGATACTTTACATTGTACAAATCGACCATCTTGGTGTGAATAATTATAATAATGTCATTGCACAAAACGGATTTTTAATTACCATATTTGATTATTTGATGAAATTGTATTTTTACAGCTAAAGTAAGCTGCTTGTAGACTGGTACCATGCATAAAGTACAATGTACAATGTACTAAATTTCATTTGCACAAATTCGGTTGCTTGCCAGTGACAAAGTGCTTTGGCGGTGAATGTGTTAAGGTGAACCGAATGACAGTGTCACTGGAAAAAACTGGAAATTAAAATTTACTACACTACGGTTGTATAGGAGCAGTGAGGAGTGGGATGGCCTATGTTTAGAAAGCATTAAAACTTATTAAAAAGATATCTCAGTTATTTTAACAAAAAAATTTTGTTTTTAGTATGCAGATGATACACAATTGCAATTGCATATGCTGATAGACAAATGGAAGAAACAAATCCTTACTGAACGCTGAGCTCATTCTTCTCGTCCTTCTTCACTAGAGACCCTTTAAAGGGATGGGGAACTGAATTTTAAGTTATCTTCTATTGAATCATAACACCAATTGATAGCATTTCATACCAATAACACCATGCCTGGATGCAAGCGTAAGGAAATACAGTTAGTATGAGGTGACCTGATCTCTGAAGTCAGTTGTAAACTTGTACTATCCCATAGCAATAAACAATGTACATGTAAACAGCTTATATTAGAATGCACCTGTTGATGTAGGGTGAGGCATGAGTTGAGACATTATTGGGTTTTACGGCTCCCCCATCCTGTTCCATTGTTACAGAAGCCCGGGACTGGGGTCTTGCCCTACATGAACTCTTATCAAAACATCCAAAAGGGGGTTCTTTAGCCTGCATTCTACTTATGAGACGATTGTAAACAGCACCCAGCTTTAGTTGTTACGCAGTACTGCAGAGTCACCGAACAATTATAATTATAATGAATTACAATTATATTACACAATCATAAGGCCCATGATCCAATCGGGTCTCGAACCCAAGACCTCGATCTCCACGGTCAGCACAGGGGTGCACTCACGCAATCAAACTTGACTGACCAGTTGACGCCCTTTGATGATAACGATGATGATTATTATTATAAACATAAAAACTAAAATAAACAAAAAACAGATCCACATACTTTGAAGCCACTGGTTTGTCACTCCGCAAAGCCCTCACTGAAGGAGCTGTAAGGCGCAAGAGGGGCACGCCTTCATTTAGAAGAACAAAGCTAATAGGTTTAGAAGTTTTCACAATAATGTTTAGAAGTTTCTCACAATGATATCAGATATGCCAAGGTAATTTAAACATGGCGGCTGAGGCGAGATGATGAATTACCGGCAATTAGCGCTGAATTGAGGAGAAATACTTTGACACATGATAAATAAGATGTTGAAGTGTCCAAGAATGCGAACACCCAAAAATGTTGAAAAATGACCCTCAGGCCGAAAAAACGGCTGCAGCTCGCTTAGCTCGGCTGCAACATATCCAGGTTTTGAGCGTGGAGCCTCACAATTTTATTCATTCGTTATGAGCAATCTTGTAACTCTTGTTCACTCCGGATGCCTTCCAAATTCAATGCAGTGTTCAGGCTTCAAGTGGTCTCCTCTTCCAAACCCCCCAACTTCCTGTGGATCCACCATGTGAACTGCATATTCATCTTAGAAATATGAAAATAAAAGACAACAGAATCAATGCATTGAAATAGTTCTTTGCTCAATGAAAAAAAAATAGGGGACATTGGGGATGGTGGGAGGGGGGTTGGTTAATTACATGGATTCACAGTTCATCAATCTAAATTTATATGTTGTATGAATGGGGTTCTTTCACCATTGATATTGGTTGATTGACCCACTTGATATTGACGGTTATTGATGAGCAGGACATGAAGAGTAACTTCTAAGAATTTAACTATCAAAAATTAATAATAATTACATGTATATAATATTGTTGAGACTAACATCAAGATATTCTCAGGCATAAACTCATGCACTTTGTCACTAGCAAGCAACCGAAGCATGCCTTCCATTCAATTCGATTAACCATATATAAACATAATAGTATTGGTATACTATAACTTGTAGATCATAAAAATATATTTCATTCAGTGTATTTATGAGAGGTTTGTAGAATCAAATTTTTGACATACCGTAACTCATCTATTGATTATGTTTCAATTAAGTGCAAATGGAATTTAGTACATTGTACAATGTACTTCATGCATGGTACCAGTCTACAAGCAGCTTACTTTAGCTGTAAAAATACTATTTCATCAAATAATCAAATATGGTAATTAATAATTCGTTTTGTGCAATGACATTATTATGATTATTCACACGAAGATGGTATATTTGTACAATGTAAAGTATCGACTAGTAAATTGTTTTGTCATTATTAGAGATTCAGGTAACTGCCTGTGTCAGTCTGCCCTTTGAGTTTGAGCCTGGTTTTGTTATTTTAATATGTTTTTTATAACAATACTGTAGGCAGTACTCTTTGCTGTTATTAAAATATTATAGAATGGTACTGTAGAACATGAAATTATTGCATGGCATGAAACTTTCGCGATATTAGCGGTCACATTTAACTGCGAACATTAGATGCATGTGAAATATTTCTTGGTGATTTTATACTATATGACAATATGCTCGACCACAAATAATTGCAGCGAATAAAGGCCTGAACCATAAAACTGCGAAAATTTCCTGTTCTGCAGGACTAAAGGTAATTAAGAAACATTTATAGAAGCATGAAACATATACATAGTATAGTAATACATATGTTATGCTGCACAAACTACAATTTGTTAGCACTGTTAGCACATGTTGTACACTTGAAATGAAATATGCATAGACTCAAGCGAAATGGCAGTCGGGCAAACTGACTAGTACCCATGTGAATATGGTACTTTGTCGAGCACTGCAGGTGTCAGGGCGAGGAGGGAAAATAATCGACCATAATTGAATAAGAAATGCTGACCTGCTGAATGGACTGTCAACATTTCAAGCGTCCAAACAGGTATGGTTTAGCGGGATGAAATCCTTATGCAGGCTCACAGCATGGCAATCAATTCAGGTTGCTCGGTGATTCATTAATCTGAAATCAGGAATTGAATTAGCATTTGTTTATGATTTTTACCTGCACAATGCATATGGTCATTGTGATTGACTCAATTTGTGTGGCATATTAATTTTGAAGCAGTGTGGCATATGAATTTTGAAGCAATCATTAATTAAAATTGTATTCAAATTATTGTTATTTGTAGTTAAATTAGTGACTATAAACACAACTGCCTATAAACAGGGTCATCCCTATGAATGCTTGCATCATTACACAACAGGGGCATATAAATTCATTCATTTATTTGTTTATTTAGAATCAAATTAAGATAATTATCAAGTATTGAAAATAATAGTAGAATTTCGTAGCCAGAATTATCTGTTTGCATAAAATTAATACACTCCCATTATGATTACATAATCAGGTCAGAGAATAAGATGGTCATTGTGGCAGTGATCAGTTTACACTAGTGACATAGTCTAATCACCTAGATTGATTTTCTGAAATTCTACTGTTCACCGCTATTGCTGAAACAGTTCTATTAAAGTAAATTTACTCACTTGCATGGTTGTACTTTTTTGGTTCGCTGTTCAGACTTCTGTGTTTTCGACGACAGTCACACTTACGGTCAACACAGAGTTAGACACTGTGAGTGCGAGTCTGTCTGTGAATCAAGGGCGACCGGCCAGCCTCCTGATAGCTTTTTTCCATTTCAACACAATCATGTGATGATGGACCAAAGTTCTCTTTATCGCTCGGAAAACGTCGTTTCATCGTCGCTGTGATCAGACATCTTTGTTTTTTTTTAAACAAAACTGTCAGTATTGCGCATGCGTGGTGCACTCTGGCTGACCTTTTTACTGTTTCAGGATGAGAAACATGGTAGGTGTCATAGAAAATCGCTTGTTAAAATAAGAAAAATAGCAAAAACTATTTTTTTTTTTTTTTCGGGCCTGACTGGTGGCAAAATGATTATTCTATCTATTTCCGAAAAGAAAATAAAAAAATATCCAGGGGTTTAGTCGCAGGACACGCTGATATGACGAGGCCCATTGTAAAAGATGGGGAACTCGATTTTTCATCACAGCTCCTGACGTCACGCCTAATTAGCATTATATCTCCCGCGAAATCGTTAGCGATAATATTCCTTGTGTGGGCCAGGCATAGGAATCATCTTTGGTGCATCAAATAGCGACTCAAAGTCCATTTTCAACCAGTTCTCCCTCCCTTTAAAATGGGTGATACGGGTGCCAGAACAGAAGGCCCGGGACTGGGGTTTCCCCTACTCTTAACGATAAATCCCAAGGGTTCTTTATCCTGCATACCACCATAGACAGTAATACACAGCGCCCGGCCTTGTTACGCAGTTGGGCAGCACTGCAGAGTCACCAAAGAATTACAATTATAACAATCATAATTCACAGTCATAACGCCCGTGGCCTGATCGGGTCTTGAACCCGGGACCTCGACCCCCACGGTCAGCATAGGATTGTAATCAGTCGGTTAAACCGATTGAGCTATTCGATGCCCCTACACTCATAATTCACATTCTATGTGTCAATCAAGGGGTAATTAAGACTTGATTAACTACCGGCTGTGCTATGGTGTGCAGTGTATGCCCATTAATTTGTGATTTTGTTTGTGATATTATATGTTGTTTTCAGTATTAATTTCAGTAAGAATCTGAAATGCTTTTCATGTTTCATCATATTAATTAAGCCCTGCAGTGTTCCATTATGTGCAATTTTTTATTTTAACCAGTATTTGGTTTTGGTATGGGGACTGACCATTGCCTATTTGTTTTGGGTTTTTTGGTCTAATGAGCCAATAACTATCGTCGTTTCGAGTGACTCAACTCGCCCCCGTTTCTCAAAAAAATTTGGTAATTGTTTGTCGAGAAGTTGTCGTTTTCGCGGGAATTTTAGCGTTTTGTGCACGACATCATCAACGATCATTGAAAAACGAACTCTGCAAAAATGCTCTGAAGCGAAACCATTCGCATAAACACTCAGCTAAGTTCAGACGCAAGCGGCGAACATAAAATATGTCATTGACACGGCTTGCAGTGTTCTGATTGGCCGCAAGTAAGTGGAGCAATGGCCTACATGCGCAGACTACTCTGAGGAGCAGCTTTGCGCAGCTGCTGTCTGTTAACATCAAGAATACTCAGCAAATTTTAGCGAGCTTTGAGCAGACACGAAGAATTTCCTGCCGCTTTCCTTGCCGATCGTACGCTTGTGGTGGCATTTCACGCTTGCGCTTCACGGTGTCAGGCAATTCACGCTTGCGGCCCCGCTATGCTAAAATGGCCTGCGGAAGGCCCTGATTGCTAGTCAGTAAAAAAAAGTTTGTGGTTGAGCAGCCATAAAAGGGTCGGCTTAGTGACTAGCCAGTCGGAAAAGCTTCTAGCCAGTCATAAATCTATTGACTGACTGGTTACGGGGTCTAGTTGTGCCAAAACGTCACATGTACTTATAGCTACATGGAGGGTGGAGAATGTGTTGGTAGTTGACACAGATAAATGTAAAACGTCATTAAAAAAATCATTCGTAAGCTGAGAATAAACCCCAGAGTCGATTGAGCTGAAGCATTTAGACTGACTTGGGTTATAATCGACTGACTTGACGACTTAGTCGATATTAAAAAATTTACTTAACTTCTCTTAAAAATCAACTAAATTGGCAATTTCCCATTAGCATAACCACATGCAGGAAATGTTATAAATGCACTAAATGACATTATATAGCCCATATACAAGCAAACCAGTAAAGCCTAAAAAGTAAAGGCTTAATAAATTGTATAAATCACACGTTTCACTCATGGAGGTCTACAGGCTACATACTCAATAATATTTGTTACTAATAGTATGCAAACAATCAAGGATTTGAATAATTTGACAATACATTGTATATAAAGAACAAAATAAAATCCTTTGTGAGAGACACAATAGCAATTGAAGCAGTGATTTAATAAAAGAATCTATTGGGATTCCTCTCACCCCTGTTCCTAATTTTTGAAGGTGTGAGGTTCAATTGCTCCCTATCCCTACTTGTACATGTCAGTCCTAAATATGGAAGAGTTAAAATGGATATTATTCTGAGGGGCGCTACCTTGTTGTTAAGGTTTTTTATACACAAATATGTACAACCAATGTAGTTATTCTATTTTTTCTCCAAAATATGGCGGCAACTTACGTTTTTTAAACCGGCAACTTAGTCAACCTGAGTCAAAGTCTTTTAACTTGAATAGACTTGAAACTCAAATAACTGACTTGGCAGTTAAATCAGCTTGACTGCGGGGGTCCAGCCGAGATTGCAGCCTGGATTGCTTGCTTCATGAATCAAACTTCTCACATGACTTTTGAATGAAAAAAAATGTTCATATACTGACTGATGATGCACAAAATATTG
This sequence comes from Capitella teleta, assembly GCA_000328365.1. Lineage (NCBI taxonomy): Eukaryota > Metazoa > Annelida > Polychaeta > Capitellidae > Capitella > Capitella teleta. The sequence goes on along the minus strand of KB312450.1, from coordinate 260,482 downwards.
TATAATAATTATGTACACATATTCCTTTGCAAAGACTCTGTCTAAATCACATGGGCAAATGCAAGGCCATATGTTGAGCTGCTTAGCATAGGATAATTGTATGCACATTCATGCATGATTACTTCACACTATGCAGGCGCAGTGCTCTGGTTTAGTTATAACACATGGACAGCAGGTCATGTGACACAGCAATCTCCCAGCTTGGAGAAAACCATTGTGTCATTAATTTTACGTGAGAATCCATTAGTTAGTTTATGGGACATGTTTCTGACATAATTTAGTACCAGGCTCCTCTACCTTACATGGCTCTGCAGCATTTGGTACCTTCATAAATATCATTACAAGCATAGACTTCTAGGAATCATGGTTCACAAACTGGGCTTAAATGTGCTTACTATTGTATCGCTTCTAATTTTTGAAAGCAAATATCCCTTCAAATCATTGTTAAAGTGTGTATTTATTTACAATTTTTAAGCATGAAAGTTTGTTCTTCTCATTAGAAATTTGGACAGGGTTGGAGTTGATGATTTCCAGAAACGAAACCTGCAAAATTAAAAATTAAAACGCTATAGGAACTTAGGAAGGCAATTCGTGATCAACAATTGCTTTAAATTACATTTATTCTTACATTATTCTACATTTCTGGCGTCATGTACAAAACACTAGTAAGATGATTTTTTTTCTCTGAGCCACACTTGGTCAATAGTGACGGATGTTAGTGCATGCACGTACCTGTATTTATACTTTATCTATCTATCTAATAAGTTATTCCTTTACCTATTTGTCTGTTATCATTCTGTTCTATTGCTTTGGGGAATGGGGAGGGTGGTAGGGGTCATTGTTTGGTTGGTTATTCAAATTAGTTTTATTTCAGCTGTTTCTGTATTACTTATAAGGATGTATATTTTGGAAAGAGAAGATATATAAAAAGAGAAACTCAAACATCAAAGTGTGACAGTGCCGAAACAAAGGCACTTTAATCCGAGTAACCTGATCTGACCTGATGTAGAGCATAGAACTGAACAAATGATGTAATAGTGCAGTTGACAGCAATAAATTTTTATCAGGACAGGCATCATTCAATTTAGTGCTACTCAAACATTTGAGAAATTATCCTTTTATTGTGACTTGTTGCCAAAACAAACCCGGATTGTATTCCACAGTCAATGACGACAGAGTATGTCACGTTTGTTCCAAGATTGAGCTAACCCAAAATAAAACACAGCTGTACTGAAACAGACATAATGCAGAGGACGGGATGCTACAGGGGGAAATGATGGGTGATCAAGTGCAAAGAGTTGCATCTCAATTCTCAATGATTGTGGTTTGTTGTAAACAATCTATTTCATAAGATTTTCATGGCAGAGTATATGAACGATGGCAGCGCATGTACATGGCAGCTAGTTGTATAGCCAAGGCTCGAAATAAGACTCAATTACTTGACAATGTCGAGTAAAAATTATCTCTGGCGAACAATATCCAGATGGCAAGTAAAAATTTATATCACCAAATAAAATATAAAAGACAAATTCTTTGCTCAACCCCAAGCAATAGATTTTTTGCTCAATCCGCAGTTATATAACTGAACCCTGTGAGTGAGTGAGTGAGTGAGTGAGTGAGTGATGGGGTTTTACGGCTCCACCCAATCCGATCGGATGATACGGGCGCCAGAACAGAAGGTCCGGGACTGAGGTTTCCCCCTACTCTTATTGATAAATCCCAAGTGTTCTTTATCCTGCATACCACCATAGACAGTAGTACACAGCGCCCGGCCTTGTTACGCAGCTGGGCAGCACTGTAGAGTCACAGAAGAGATACAATTATAACGGATTACAATTATAATTCACAATTATAACGCACGTGGCCTGATCGGGTCTCAAACCCGGGACCTCGACCCCCACGGTCGGCATTGGATTGTAGTCAGCGGTTTAACCCATCGAGCTATCTGGTGCCCCTCTGAACCCTGTGAGCCCATACAGGTGCCTAATATCATGAGGGCAAGTTTGAAGTAGCTGACGCTATGTTGACACCAGATCAGACGAGTTAATTGTCAATTCGAGTCTTAGGTATGGCATATGTTATGCTGGTAGTTAGTCTGAACACTATAATACATGTAGTAGCAGTGGTTGATGATCTCATGCACTGTTGCTTCCATCATCCATTCACTGACACAACATTTGGAATCAGAAGTTGATCCAAACTTATGCTGCAAGATATGGGTTGACACGGTTTAGTTAAAGCCCAAGTTAATATTTTTATAATTCTTTTGTAAATTCCAGGATTGGTTGCGTGGACAAGTCTGTGTTTGCTTTGTAATTTTCATTTGTTGGTTGTCTTGGCTCACTTAATTCAGAGTGAACACATGGCCATTACAACATACCAGCATAACCCAGAAGAGGAAAACACAGTTTCTAGTGGCAGAGTGATAGTACTGAATGCTTTTGACACATTACTAATAAGGTGCGTTTTGAGACAGTGCATGGTCACAGACAATCGACCAAAATTAAATTTGGTTGAGAAAGTGACGTAGTATGTATTAGGTGATAAATAATTGCATTTGCTTTTTTAAATTGCGTTATAATTTTCGTCAGGATGTCTGGCTAGTAAACATTTCCTGTTTACTTGCCACATGGTGAGTAAACTTTTTTGCTTATTTTGAGCCCTGCATATAGCCATGGCTGGCTGATGGCTCAGGCCTCCATAGCGGCAGCTCACGGCTCATGGCGCAGCTTTGGGGTCTAGAGCAAGTGTTGAATAGTGCTAAAAGAACAATGCATAAAATTAGAAAACAACCCGTTGATGCGGCTTCAGAATTAAGATTATGCTTTTCTAGTGTTGTTTTTGCTACAGTTTTTTCGAATGTAGTGATTTAGGTGTGGCTGTGTTTTCTCTTTTTATTCATTGTAATCATAAAAATTTATAGAAATTCATAAACATATAAATTTGGGAAACTAATTAAACTCTCCAGTTTGATTTCTCTCTGCGAACATCGTCAATCAACAGAGATGCGCCGAAATTTCTATCCAATACGACGGTTACTTGGTGCTTCATTTGCAAAAATCCGTTAAGCTGACAAATTCCTTTCAACGACACAATACCCTGAAACCAAACATGTCGATTTTAGGAGCTTCTATTGTACTTTTCAAATGGTTGCTTCTTGTTGTAATTTCACCACCGGAAGTTTTCATTCTTCAAGATGGCAGCCCCCACCGTGAAGTGGATCTGTCAGGAGTTAACAAAGATTCTTGGAGTCGAAACCAGCGAAGACATTGCAAGGTATGTCGCTACTCAAGAAACGATGATTCAATTGCTATCTGTGGTGTGTGTGTTTCAGGCATGAAGCTGTTCACGACTGAACATATGTGCCGGGAAATACGCTGACTTGCAATAATCATAAGGAAAATCATAACGCACTTTATTATATCTTAAAGGGAGGGAGAACTGGTTAAAAATGGACTTTGAGTCGTTATTTGATGCACCATAAATGATTCCTATGCCTGGCCCACACAAGGAATATCATCGCTAACGATTTCGCGGGCGATATATTGCTAACTAGGCGTGACGTCAGCAGCTGTGATGAAACACCGAATTCCCCATCTGTTACAATGGGCCTCGTCATATCAGCGTGTCCTGCGACTAAACCCTTGGATATATTTTTATTTTCTTTTCGGAAATAGATAGAATAATCATTTTGCCACCAGTCAGGCGCGAACAAAAAATATTTTTCGCTATTTTTCTTATTTTAACAAGCGATTTTCTAGGACACCTACCATGTTTCTCATCCTGAAACAGTAAAAAGGTCAGCCAGAGTGCACCACGCATGCGCTTTCGTTTCGTAAACAACAAACATGTCCTTTTATGGCGAAGATGCTCTGCTCTGATTGGCTGAAATCGATAGCTTCACGAGGGGAACGGAACCAATCAGCCATCAGCCAAACCAAGCCATCAGCTGACGTTTGCCTCCTATACTTCGCAATGGAAGCCATTCTCCCATAGGCGCAATGCTAACCCCGATATTCGAAATGCATTATTTCCTTACGCTTGCATCCAGGCAGGGTGTTCTTGGCACGGAATGCTATCAATTGGTGCTATGAGTCAATAGAACATCACTTAAAATTTAGTTCCCCATCCCTTTAAGTAATTCACTAATTGCTCGCCACGCCCGGCTTTTTCCGTGGTACGTTAATAGTCATCACGCCCGTGCGTAATGTACTAATGTGTGATTTGTCACACTTCCCTTCATACCTTTCTTCTTGTATGCACTCATCGAGTGATCGACATACTGAGAAGCTGAGACAAAGCGTATAATTATAGTGACAACCCAGACTCCAGAGTCATGTCACAAAGAATCTTTCAAAGATTCTTTGTGACATGACTCTGGAGACAAGATTTTCTTTGAAAGAAAATCTTGTTATTTTTAGATTATATCAAAAGTACAGAAAGCGAAGCGAGAAGAGGTACTGCAGTATTCAGCAGTCGGTACAAGGCAGTGCTGTATATGGCGCTGTGCGCTGGCCTACTCCTTTCTGCCATACAGACAGTGCGCACGTGCTTGCTAATGTATATACAATCGCCGTACGTTGCGTCGATTCTTCGAATTGAAATTCATCAGTTTCACTTTCATCGCTCGAGTATTTTGCGCTTACTTTTGCGTTAACTGTTTGATTGTTATCCGAATCTTGAGTTTTCTGATCACCAATGTAATTTTTATTTGTATTATATATTATACATTGTATGATACATTCACCGTATTATATATTATACACTGAAACATGACTGGAGTTCGGTCAACCAGGTTTCAATTTGGGCGTGTTGACTAAAATTGGACAAATTGGAGGCATTCATTCACTAGTGGTTTCCTTATTAAATCTGGTGTGTCTAAGCGCTTAAAACAAGCACATTTCACAAGCCACGCAAACCAGCTTGTTCAAGTACAAAACCTCCGACTACACGTTGAATATCTTTGAGACTTAGATCGACAAGTCATTCTGGTTCACACAGTCATGTGACCCATGGTTTGCAAGGTTTGCAAAGTGTTAGGTGTTTAGGCAGACCCATTATATTCAACTTGCTCAAATCAACCTTTCTGTTGATAATCGGAATTATTGGATGAAGACGATAGTCATTGCCAATAAGACATATTGAGGAACTAATCACCTCCCTCCTACATGCCAATCTCCCTGCACACATGCAAGTGAGCAGGAAGATTGGCGTCATTCCATGGCTTAAACTGATTGGTCATTGGATGCACACTATGAATCGATTGAGAAAATTCATTTGAATAATGATGGAAGTTTCAATTCATAGAAGCGTCCTGCACTTTGTGAACTCTTTATTAAACACTAGCATAATTAAAGGGCTAAATTTGGAACATTGTTGTCCCAATTATTATTTGATCTGAAGATATAATTTTTTTTCTAAAGGTACATGCTTGCAATTGAGAGTGCAAGTGAACTGAAGGAATATCTCGGTGAGCTCCTGGATACATCCGTGCCGAGAAATCGCAGATTTATTGAGGAACTGATCAAGAGGTGGCGCCCCCCAGCGCACGCCAATCTTCCTGCCCACGTGCAGGTATGTGACATACGATTATTGGAAGAAAAATAATTCACTGGTGATTCCCCTCGTAGGTTTACAAAAAGTCAAATGAAGAGGAGTCGTACATCTCCGGGAAATCGAAAAATAATAAAAAGGAACGTAAACAAGCTCCGCCCCCTCAGAACGACAAAACTCCAACGCAAAATGTAGAGTCAGAAAAGGCAGAATATTCAGTTGATGTTTACTTTTATTTGTCATTTAAATCAGGGTGTAAGTGAAAAGAAAACCCCCGATTCACAGAAAGCTAAAACGAAATTCGTGCCATTGTTCAATGAGGAAGGGGAACATAAGTCAGCCACCCTGCCTGGTGAGCCCCTCATTCACTCAATCATTCAGTACATCAATATTCCACACAGGACGCCATGCGTGTGAATGTCAGGCGTATCGTCACCCGCTGATCAACAACTGCACATCATGCGGGCGGATCGTCTGCGGCCAGGAAGGATCAGGCCCCTGCCTCTTTTGTGGGCAACTCGTGAGTGATCCTTGCCTCCTCCTCCTCCTTGAGGTCTTTCACCCGTCTCTGTCGTCAGGTATGCAGCAAAGAGGAACAGGAAGTGCTCAATCGTGGCTCCAAGAAAAGCGAGCGATTGCGCAACTCGTTGATAAACCGTGGTGGGCAGATGAAGAGCACCGCCCTACGCATGCAAGACGGCTTAGAGAAAGCGCTTGCCCACAAGGAGAAGCTGCTTAATTTTGATAAAACCAGGTACGCTGAAATTGAGCATTCCACCAATTGCAAATGTCTGTTTGTTCCAGTGCTAAGCGAACCAAAGTGCTGGACGATGAGTCCGATTATTTCACCACTGATTCCAACGCTTGGCTGAGTGATTCAGAGAAAGCCGCTCTGCAAAAACGAGAAGATGAGTTACGAGCCGTGCGACACGCGTCACGACTTGACAAGAAGTTCACGTTTGATTTTGCTGGGCGTCAAGTGCGGGAGGATGTTGCTGTGGTTGATGTGTACAACGCAGACGATGAGGTCGTTCAGCAAGTGCACTTTGGGGCGAAGAAGAATGAGGGAAATGCCGCTCCGACGTTCAGTGAGGATGATTTTGTTGATCTGGTTAACCCCTCTCTGACACGTCTGGAAATATCCGCACCAAAAGTGAGTTCGGAAGTTCTGATTGGCTTAGAATCACTCTCCTTTTATGATTGCTTCTTTCAAATTAATCCTTCCTTCTTATTGGTTGATTCTAATTAATTCTGCATTCTGATTTTATTTTATTTATTTATTTTTAAATAGTCTCTTCAGGCGCATAATAATAAGCTGAGATTGATAAAAAAGTTTTCAGTTTTCTTTTAAAATCATCATTGGATAAAATTGAGTCACGCATGTTTGATGACAGTTGTTCCAAAGTGGGGGCACAGCCTTCTTGAAGGCAATTATTTCACTAATTATTTCACTGGGCCACGTAGCCTCATCAATCAGTTGCATGCTGGTGAATTTCCTTAAGTCGTGAGTCGATCAATGTTGATTTCTGGCAATCAGGCGTGACGACACTTGATTCCCTTGAAGATCTTTGATTTTTAAGGCATTATTTCCAAGGAAAGGTCACGCCAGATGATGCATCTCAAATTCACAAAGCTGATACCAAATTTGAGTATACATGACACAAATACTCAATGAAAAAATGCAGAAAAACACAAATTCTGCTGTGGCAGCCGAAGTGCTCTTGATGATGCCAGTTTGCAGGTTATATACGAACCAAATTATACCAAAATAAATAAAAACGTTCAGAAAGATGTACACAACAAACTCAGCATAATTGTGTGTTGTTAATTTGCAATCTTTCTTTTTTCTTCTTTTTCGTTATTCAAATTCTCCTTTCAGTTCATTCCATCAGATGGCACAACGCTAGAAAACGACAAAAATGCAAATCTGTCAAATTTCTCGGACGATAAAAAGAAACAGATGAGAATCCAAGACAGAGAACTTCGAGAAATGTCTGACGAAGGATCCTGCATGAGCATGCACCAACCGTGGGCCTCTCTCCTCATCCTGGGTATCAAAAAGTGAGCCGCAACAAATTCCGTTCAAGATTCAAACTTTCTGTTCAACTAGACACGAAGGTCGTTCGTGGTACTCTTCGCATAGAGGTCGCTTATGGATAGCCGCCACGGCAAAGACTCCAGCTGACGAAGACATCGCGATGGTTGAGGATCAGTACAGGACTCTTTATAAGCGTAATTAGAACTTTGAATTTTGGATAGTTATTTTGATAATTTTATTTTTTTTACAGGCGATGACATTCCATTTCCCAGTGAATATCCGTCCGGTTGTTTGTTAGGATGTGTTGATGTTCAGAGCGTTTTTGCACAAGATGAATATAGACAACAGGTTTGAGATTTCTATTCTTATTCGTTCACTTCATTGTTTTTCTGTTTTTCTCTTCAAGTTTCCCGATGGTGAATCATCGAGTGATTTTGTGTTTGTTTGTTCGAGTCCCCATGAGTTGCTTGTGAAATTCCCCGTCAAAGGAAGACATAAAATATGTGAGTGTTGGTCAGAAATGCTTCCTAAGTCATAGATCAATGGTTGTGAAGTTCAGTTATTTAAACCTTGATTGGTTCAGACTTTGCGATGGAGAATTTTAATTCTTTAACTGCACACCAGGTGCTGTGCACAACTGTCTGTGTTTAGGAAAACAGATTTTTGGCGTTGATTTTATGAGATCCTTTTACCCTCCTTGTGACGGCAATTCTTGCTTTCCATATTCCCCGCTGGAAAATCTTGAATTTAATTGATCCAAACGTGTTTGGCACCGTATAACACTCGCTAGTGTTGATGTGCACCAAAAGAGCAATTTTATATGTATCTTTCTAGGAAAACCCTGTTTCTGGTTTTCAGTCCTTCAAATAATCTCTTTCCTTCTCTTGAAAAGAAGGATGAAGGCATTAATTTATGCGGTCTATATGAATTAATAAGAACTCTGTAAATAATAGTGTTGCACAAGTAGAAGGGGGTCTTTGGCTTATTCAAGACCATGATCCGGGGAATTGAATTTCACACGATGTTTGTGGCTGCTGGTGTTGCAAGGTCAAATCGTTCGTCATTTGCTGCCAGTTATATCCGCACATGTAAGATCTTTCGCTAAGTGATGAGTCAGAGGTTATTGACATTGAAATGTGATACTGTAAATGTATTCCTTGATTTTCATGAAAACGAGCGTCATTCGAAGGGATAATTTTCTCTGAATGTCATCTTGATCATTGTCTCCGCAGAACTAGACCCAAATCGGAATCTAACACTCGGAATTGTAGCTCAGGAATTTGACCAAAATCTTGAAAAGAATCACTATTGTTGGCAATGCGTTCAGTGCCCAGGAAAAGTGCGTTATGATTTTCATTATGAGCCTATCGGAGCGCTTTATCATAACGTTCCGATTTCTGCTATTTCCGTTAGTTCTGCCTGTGCTGGTAATTCGGCGTCTCGCTAAGCTTGTTTGTTTGTGATCGATGTATATTCCAGTACATATCGTTTGAAATATGAATAGAATATTTTGAATTTCAATATCTATTCCGTGCAACCATGGTAACGCTTAAAGTAATTAGTCATAATTATTCAGCATCACTCATAAGCGTTGAAACACGCGTGTTTAGAATTAATAAATTATTAAAATAATTTTATAAAGATTTATTAAACCGTCTGGCAAATGAATGATTGGAGTTGGCTAAACAGAATTTATTTAAATTAACATCTGTTGCACGAAACTCAAATATGTGTTTCGCCAACAATGGATTATAATAGCATTTTACAGTGTACACGTAATCCATCCGTATATTTAATTAATCGTTTTGTAATTCTTTTGATGTATTTTAATCTACTGGTCGGTATAATTATCAATAGATTAGCTTTATTTGTGGTTCATCTTGTATGTTAATCATTGAGGCTTGTTCAGTTTATACCGATAATCACAAGTGTTCGATCAATATGCTTATGCCCGCTTCGAATCACATAGAAATTATTGCGTATGCACAGACGGCGAATTTCTAATTTTGATGGGGAAAAATGAAACAGCCGTGCTGAGAATCGCATTTGTCATGAGCAAGGTTTTTTTTTATTTATTTGAATGATGGCTAATAGCATGATGACTTTACTATTTCAAATGCATTGAAATTTGCGTGCGTTGATTTATCGCGCTATGCGGGCTGAACTCTGAACTCGGGGTCATACGGGTCATTGAAGGTCGTGAACGCTGACAAAATGTTGAAAGAAAATCAGGCAGCGCAAGTGATTTCGTCCGAGTGTGATGAGGAACACTCATTTTTGTTTTACGGCCTTTGTTCCTGCGCAATGTATTCTTATCTGATTAACGTTATTTCCTTTCTCCTTTTTTTTGGCTTTGCAGATAAACTCGATCGGAATATTCATCAAGCGGCCAAAAAAGGAATACGATCCGTGAATGTGAAGCTCTGACGCGCTTTAATTCAAATTAATTTTGTTCTGTTATAGTCAAATAAATATATGAAAAAGACATGTATGCGGGCTTCCACTGGTTTCTCGAAATTGCTTTGCGACCCTCTCACCCTACATAATAGGATCGTCTAAGTGGTACCACCCCTTTAAATAGCATAATCGACTCGTCCAAGGTGATTGACGCCCCGCCCCGTGCGAAAACATCGCCCCGGGCTGAAAGTGCATCTCGTGAACATTCATGAAATGCTGTTCATGAATATTTATGAGGTGGTGGCAATTCTACATCTGTGAGAGATAATGCCCTCTGATAGCAGATGAGACGAGTGCATGCCTGCAAAATCCATGAAAACTCAGCACTCGGTTGTAAGAAAAAAAAAACCGCTTGAGTGTACGCCATATTGTACATAATGTGTACAACACCGCATGGCTCGAGCAGGCTGACAGCGCTGTAAGTTGGAACGGCCTTCGATTGAGGGGCAAACCGTCGAGGGAGATGCCGGCTCTGCGCTAATTGATGAGGCAGGCTAATTGCTGCGTCGAGATGGGGGAAAATGTTTTGGCTTTTGAGTGAGAGGGGGGGGGGAGTGGACAATAAAAATGAACACCGACTTTTGATATCGTCATTATTTCGGTTTAATTCACTGATTTCTCGCTCTGTGATTGGTCACAGCTGAGGAAACACCCCCACTCCTTCCTGCTGTTCTCTTTTTATGCATCACTCCCTCCGGCATCGTAACCAAGTTTGTCAAATCACAAAAGCGAGCGAGAAGACCTCCGCGTGCTAGAGGGCTTTCTAAAACACCTTGCATGCCTGAGTGCATCGATTCAAACGACCTTTTCAATGATTTAGCTTGAAAGAGGGGCTTAATTTGGTGAATAGGCGGCTTTTGCGAGCACAGACGCCCGACTTTCGCGCCGTGGTATCTCTTGAAACACAATCCAAGCATATTGACATTGTGCGTGCACACCCCTGAGCTGCTTGAAGCAGTTGTATGCACAACGTACACCGCACGGCGCGTTAAAAATCATTGACACGCAATTCAGTTAATTACTTCATTATTTACAACCGCGAATATCACTCCATTCAGCGCATGTCACGAACTCACCATCTCCTGGCAGATGCATCTTTTACGACCCCTAAAATATGCATAATTTATGCGGGCAAGAGGCGTGCCTGGATAACCGGATCGCTGTTTCTCCGGTGAGAGTCAAGCCACTAGCATCATCTCGATATCCGTCTCTTTTTAAGCAGCTAAAAAAAAAAAAATCCCAAATGACAGATGTTACTGTCATCGTTAAGTATTTCACCGGTTGGCGGTTCGGGCCCGAAGCCATGCGATGTGCTGTCTTGATGAAAAACAGATGTTATATTTTCTTGCCACTGAGGCAATGTGAGGCCGCGAGGCTAGGAATATCAAAGAAAGACATGCTGCATGTACTAGTATATTCACTTGTTCTTTAGGGTACCACAAAGATGCAGAAATTTGATAGCGCTATCTTTCCCGCAACAGCCTTCGTCAGCCATAACATTAAGGCGGGCGGCACCGCGTGCGCTATAATTACGACCCTGACAGCCCGAATCTGTTACAACTTTAATGCTCCCCAATCAAGAAGCCGACTAGCACCTGTGCCAAGTGCATTCAACCACAATATTTTGCTTCTGTGCTTTTCAACCCATTAAAATGTACAGGTTTTTTGGTTCATACTTGTAATTAAGCGGGTCTGACAGCAGATAAGATTGAGTTACTTCAGCACTGCATGATGGCATTAAGCACTTGAAGAGTGCATCATGCGGGATACTCCGATGTAAGCCGATATGGGTGAGGAGGATATCAGACGAGATAAAAAGACCAGATTAACCAAGGTACTTTTTTTTTTTGCGTACAGCCAATATGGCTGGTCAAATTTTAAATATGTATAATCATTGAATCCAGAATAAAGAACAGAAAAAGAAAAATCACAAGCTAGCTCCTCAAAGCTTAGAACACATGACTCATAAGTGATCTCTTCGGGAGAAGAAAAAAATAATAAAGTTTGTCAACACAGCACTTGTGTTTCACATACACGCACAATACACACACATCATACAATATTAAAAAAAGGAGAGAAGTGTAAACATGCACATAGCCATCAAAAGGCAAACTGTTCTTTGTTCATGAGATGCACACACTTTTGCATAAATGATAAAAGGGAATCACAGTTATGACGTCACGGCTTTTGGATGAAAGTATGTGAAGGAGGACTAGCTCCTGGAGGAGATGCCATCACAGCTGAAAAAAGACACAGGGAGTAATGAAACATTTGTCTCACTAGTCGAGGGGTTTCGACTTACAAGGATAATGTCCATAGATGGGGTAAGCCGGACCGACCACGTGTGTATGGTGGTGTGTGTGCAGGTGGCGTTGAGTGGGCGGGGAAGACGACCTGGATTTATCGTCCTTCGAGGAAGATGTAGGAGCTGCCTCACGAACCCGCTCTTTCTCAGGAGCAGGACTTTTGGAGCTAGCAACTGGACTGTCTGTGCGTTCCTTGGCCGCATCTTTCAGCTCGTGAATCTTGTGCGGGGCGCTTGGAGAATGATTGCGTGAAATGTTACCATACAGTTGAGAAGCACGTTGTTGCAGGAGGTCAAGCGCTTTGCCTCCCTCTGCCTTGGCGGCTGTACGCTCTTTCTCTTCGTCAGGGAGGTAGTGCAGTTGAGAAGGGTGCATGTAGGGTGAGTTCGGGCCGTATGGAACCATACCGGCCGGGAAGATGGGAGAAGGGTGGGCTGCAGGGTCAAAGGGAAGCTGCCCTGCACTTGCGTAGTGCGGGTAATAGTGTGCATAGGGATGAGGTACCGAAGAGGATGACGACGGGATGCCATGCCGCTTGTCGTCAGCTCCCTTTGGGCTGGGTGTTGGTCTCGCCCGTTCCTGACTTTTAACGCGATCCTTGGGATCCTCATCCGAATGCCATGAACCTCTTGGCTTCGAAGAGGTTGGCGTTGATGGAGGTTTGGGTGAGTCTTTTGGGGAAGGCTTCGAAGATGAGTGCGGCAACCCGGGACTGTGATTCTTGGGTTTGCCTAGAAAGCGTGTCTGCTGCTCAAGCATACGTTGCTGTTGGTAGACATAATATGACTGAAGCTCATCCTTCTGCCTCTCTAGGAGGGTCTTGGGATCTTCCACTGGTGAAGACAGGGGCATTTGTGATTTGAGGTCCAGGTTTTCCTGAAGGATTTGTTTATTCTCCTTCTGTTTGTCTTTCAGACTGAGATCAGTGGCTTGCTCTTTCTTGATCGGCTTGGCCGACATATCCACAGGTTCCGCCTCTTTCTGCCGAAGCAACCACGCTTCCTTCTGGGCTTTGAACTCGGGAGGCATATACTGATCACGAAACTTCTCAGGAAATCCTCCACCAGCCATGAAATAGCCAGGAGAGTAATGACCCCTCGCTTTGTCAGCCTCTTTTGGCGTGGTGGCAGGCTTATCCGAAGGCGTCTTTCGATTCTTCTCCTCTCCAGGCGTTGAAGCCTTGGGAGCATCAGGGGCGACTGCAGGGGTGAGGTAAGGCGGCTGACCATAGTACGAACCAGAAAACAGACCGTACGGCTGAGATCCCTTCGCAAGTTCCACTGACTTCTCCTGAAGTCGCTCTGGAGTCTCTTGCGGAATTACAGCTTCTTTCTCAGCTATTTTATTGTCTTCCGACTGATTTTCAAGCACAGGCACAGAATCGTTGGCATCAGAGATGTCAGAGTAAGCAGGACTGCGCACATCATCACTGTCGTGATGGTCTGCCTCATCTTGGCGGGACGGCACACTCGCAGAGTTCAAGCTGAGGCTGCTGGGTGGTCGGTTAGTCCGTGTGTTGGTGGCTTCCGCAGCCTGACCATTGGCTTTCTGCAGATCAGGAGGAGTGAGTCTTTGCTTATCCAGCTGGGGAGGCTGCATGTTCTGGCGATGAAGCTCAGGGGGTTGCTGCTTGGCACCATCGTTCAGCGTTGGAATGGAGACGGTAGTCGCCTTGATGACCGTTTTATGGTGATCCTTCTTCTTGTCCTTCTTCTTCTTCTTTGCTCTTTTCGTTTCTTTCATCTGCTTCAGTGAGTCCACGAGATCGCTGGTTGCAGGCGTGGTCCCAAGAACAGTGGGCTTCGGTTGAATGGGTTGAAGTTGATCCCCATTGCTAACAGACACTTGTGGATGAGTAGTGACTGAAGCGAGTGCAGTGACAGGCTTGGCCTTTTTGGCTTTTGTTTTCTTCCCTTCTGGTTCGTTAGGCACAGTTTGTGAGTTTGTGGTTGGACTAGGGACTGCAGAACCAGTGGGCACTGCGCTGGCAGCCGTCTTCTTTTCCAGCTTTTTACCATGATCTTTGCGTTTTCTCTCCTCATCTACTTTCTTGGGACTCGGAGGAGGCAAAGTGTCCATTACTTCCGGGGTCTTTCGCGGACTGTCGGCTCTCGTGGTGTCCAATCCGTTGCGTTTACGGAACTTAGCTTCATCAGTGACAGGCGCTGGCTTTACAAACTCCTCCGGGGCTTCTGTGATCATGTTGCCTTCCTCGTCGTAGATCAAATTGCGTTTGTGGAAGTGCGTCAGGTGGTAACGAAGTCCATTGACGTGACGGTATCGCTTACAGCACAGGTTTTCCGGGCACACGATCATGCCATCAGGGCCTGGAGCGTCCAGAATCTTTCCTCGCTTCACTTTTGGCACTTCTTGGGCCATGTCATCCTCCCTAGCTTTGCGTTTCAAATCGGGTTTCCCGGGGGAAGCGGGGTGCGCAGCGGGATTATTTGCACCCATTCTGCCTCTCGTTTTACGCAGGCGTCTTTCCCCAACAGTACATGACTCGCCAACCGGGGCAGGAGTCGCACCACGGCCTCGCTTGCCCCTTCCTTTCGGGGTTTTTGTGTCCTGCTCGGTCGGCGTGGACTCGTCGTTGAATCTGCAACACATGAGTGTTAACGAGGACCAAGTGCTAATTAGGCTTAATTACCTAGGAGGAGCCCAATCATGGCGAGTGGCGTCCATTAAGGTTCCGACGTAAGTCTTTCCACGCCATGTTACGTTCACCACGAGCAAACCTGAAAGTATTGAAAGATTGATTGAATGATCCAAGTGCAGCGATGTCAACACAGCAATATTTGCCCCGACAAACACCACTTCTCTTTCTCTGATGATGAGAGAGCTCATTGCGAATTCCAAGCACGGCGCAAGCATAAAAGCTTAGACGGGGGAGGGGAGGGGCTGCATATAGCAAAATGGGGAGCGCCCAGTGCTGTTTGTTTGGTTATGCTTCCCTAACTGGTCAAGCAACGTACCAGCATTCAAGGACTGACCTGCCCAACAATGACACCACGTGTATCCACACTGATCAATTATAAAAGGAATGCAGAGATTTTGAAATCCTGACCAGTAACTGGACACTGCATTTAGACATCATGTTAAACAGGTGAATCAGGGGCATGTTTGGGGTGTCACTTCGACCCTATGCCCCTCGCCAGGGGGCGCCATACAAAGGAGAGCAATCCCGGAGGGAGGGGGGGGGGGTTGGAGGGCTGCAGATATTGATTCACCCTCTCACAAAGAAATAGAAGAGAGAGAGCGAGGGCTGCTTATTGGATCGCGAGTGTTAAGAGGAGTTTTCCATGCATGTGCCTGAAAGAAGCGCGATCAATTTGCCAACTGCCGGCGCGTCGCTTTACCATCAATGAACAAAGCCTATAAATTACATAACATCGTCAGCCGGTTGTCGTTTTGCGTAACACGAGACACTGGTTAGCAAGACATGGTGGTCATATGTCACTTTATAAGACGGTTACTATAATGGTTATGTAGAATTATCCTGATTCTTACCGGTGGGTGTTTCGTTCCAGACAATGCCCTCCAGGACCACGTGAGATCCTGGTTCACAGGGTCCGAGACAATCCGGATCAGTCACGACGCCAATACTGGACGTTTCCACTCCGACATCCCTACGGGCCCACGATGTCGATAACGTATGCATGGGGGCAGGCGAACATGTAGAATCAGCAGTGTCCTGGAAATAACATAATATCCTGGTTAGATGGAGCTCCAGAATAGCAGTTAACAAGATGATATATTATACTCAGCGGTATCGATTTTTGCAGTACATTATTCCAAAATTCCAAAATAAACAATTAATTACACGTGATTACGACCATTTCCCAGTAGTAAATCGATGGTTTCAATCGCATGGCAGAACGCTATTAGCATCGCCATCTGTCAAAATAGTCCATGATCATTCGGGCACTATCAATCTATCAATAATCCAGTCGATATCTCTTGCTCGTGTCGTGTTTACTAGTAACAACGCGCACAGTTGTCAAGTTGACATCCTCAATGGTTTGTCAACATGAGTTCATTGCCACATTCTTTCCAGCCACAGCCCTAGTAGAAATAATATCTGTTACAGCCCTTAAAAGTCATAAATCGAGGTCAGCTTTTTCAAGGGAATAAGATTACACGCTATTTAATGCTACTAGCGAATGGAGACGCATTAATACGAGCATCCAATATTCAATGCAATGGGATCAATACGCATTGACCCGCAGAGTGTACACAGCATCCTCCGCCCACAAACACCGCGTACAAAATGTGTACGCACAGTTTAATAATGATAACTATCATGAGTGTCAAGAACGTACAATTCGTGTACAACAGCCCACAATCACGAGCGCATTGTTTAAACAAACATAATAATAACCCGTATTAATAAAACCTTTAAACATTTAAATATTGAAGCAGCAACAAAGGCTACCAGCATATAATATCAGCGTAATGGCTGCATAATTATTATAACAATGCAACAGCCAATGCTGGCGCTAGGGCAAAGTTCAGCTGAAAATGCTCTTTTTTTTTTTTTTTTTTATCGTTTCTCTTTATACAGTGAAAGCACAACCATTGTGAAACACCACTAAACCAATTATCAATAAACCTGGAAGCTTTAAGAGCGATCAATATCATGTTTATGACCCTTAACATTAAGCCAATACAGTAGAACCTCGCGCTATCAATACCCACAAACAGACACACGAAGTTCGTGATAATTATATGCTGTAGCGTGTTATAGAATCCGATCCCGAAGAGAAGAGCAACCAACCTTTTCGGTTTTAATCTTCTTGGTCACGGTAACGGGGCCGTCCTCCACTTTCGAGTTAAATTCATACGGATCTCCCACCGGCTCGCGTTTGATATGCAGGGTCAGACCATCCGGTGAACTTGTGCTACTCGAGGTCAAATCTTTCTTTCGGTCTTTGTGTTTTATCGATGGGCTATTCTTGGTCACTTTAGATGACCGGTCTTTCTCCAGGGCCTGTTTCAGGCGGTCAAGGGCTGTGTCCGATGATGATGTCATCGCGGGGTCGGCTTGACCATCAGAATCTTTGATAATTTCGTGTTTAACTTCAGCTGATGTCGTTTTCGTGGCAGATACGTTTTTGCGCTTGATTTTCATTTTCAATGCGGGCTTCGAATCTTCGCTCATGTCGAGGGGTAAGTACTCTCGCTGGTACTGGGCTGCCTTTTTATTCCATAGAGGCCAATCACACGTCAGTATCCGAAGAGAGTAAAATATACGTCCAAATCACTCTGCCATCTGTGAAAAAGAGCAAAGGACATTGTTGACATAGGTACTACAGAGAAGGGGGGAAAAATTCGACCCCTTGTTATCTGAAACACCGGCTTGAAAACAAACCGCCAGTGCAAATAAAATAAACACAAGGTCACTCAAGGTTGAAGAAGAAATCACTCCAGTCCGCGATTAATCAAGATAATGGTATTACCACGTTGTTGTATATATCAGCTCCGTAATCACAGGTTCAACTGTACCAGGCACAGAATGATAGCAACCATTTGACGGATATTCTCACAGCGCTTCCTTTTCTTTCCCTCGCAGCAACTAATATAGCC
Organism: Capitella teleta; assembly: GCA_000328365.1. NCBI lineage: Eukaryota > Metazoa > Annelida > Polychaeta > Capitellidae > Capitella > Capitella teleta. The sequence continues at coordinate 242,542 of KB312450.1, read as the reverse complement.
CTCCAAATGGAATGCGAATCGTGACAGCGCCCTCTACCCCTCTGTGCTTCCCTTCCTGATGCCACAGCGAGCGGTCGTACAGTGGAACCCAGTGAGCTATCAGCGTATCACTATCGACATATCAATCATGAGTTGCAATCCAATTGATACAGTCGAACTTTGCTCACACGGCCCCCGGGAAACGAGAGATTACAAATTTACAATTACGCAACTAACTACAGATGTACAAAATATGCTGACCACCCAAGCTGACTAGATGTATTATTCATACTAATAAAACACGCAATTGTTACATAACAGGACGTAGAAACTCTCATATATCACTCGTCACTATACCAGTTTGAACTTATGCCACGACTAAGTCGCTTAGCACATCTTTGATGGGGGAAGCTTTAGAGACCAGAAAAGAGGCTCGAATCGACTATAAAACAACACTAAATCAATGTTATGTCTTGAGACTACACAGCGCTGAGCACTGAAACAGCAAAACGAGAAGGAAAAACTAAACGAAAGAAACTAAATTCCTCCAGCTGAAATGCTGAATATTTCCAAAACATTCATATCGAGTTCCTTCCTCAAATAACGCATATTACCCACTCGTAAAGACACACACTTCAAACGAACCGGATATCGAATGCCTAATTATAGAGATTTTGTAAGTAAGAGAAAAATAGATTATGCTCTGCACGGAATACAACTGTATCAGTACTCACTTGTTAAATACTATCGCCTTTCATGTCTGTTCGATCTAGCTTTCTTCCTAAACCACGTGCCCTAGGCCAATAACTCGTCTGCTTCACAAGCAATCCCATTTTGAAACACTCTATTCCGATAGTGGAACTTTGTTATCAATAAACGCATGAGTGAAATGCGGTGGTTTTTTTTATAGCAAGTGTTAGTTGTGTAATTGTGTTACTATAAACATCAAGATGATCAAATACTGCGAGCGGTTATCGATAAAAATGATAAGTTTATCAAAGGCAAAGATATCGATAAGGAAAAGTTCATTTGTCAAAGCGCATTGACAGGCGGGCGCCTGCTTACGATAAAGGAAGAAATGTGTGTTTAATTACGAAGTGACATTCATTGCAGTTTAAATTTTAAAAGGCCTTTCTGTGTAAGCATGTAAATCATAAAAAGCATATTCCGTGTTCATTAATTAAGTGTACATTATTAATTCGTCAACAGCTGGTTTCGAGCAACGAGGGAACAGTTGTGAATACGCATTCAAAATGGCTGATAGTCATAACATACATCTCTAATACGTTGAATTACCTCAATTAGTGTCACTAATCTAGCACTATATTGATGGGATTCCCGACTCCCCCCCTCTAAGAGCTTACTTACCTCTCGTATATATGTATATCACCTCGCTCGACCTTAGTTTTAACCTTTGTTAGTTCGTAGGCTAAAATACGTCGAAAGATACTTTACGAGCAGAGAATCGCATCTGAGAGACACGCCATCCCCCGACCCCTTCAATTCCCCTTTTATCATCTTAATGGGGGTATAGTGGGAATTCGTACCCCGACCCCTTCCCCGAGGCAATTAGTCAGATTGATTTGGAGTGATATATTATTCACACCAAAATATTCTGAAATACGTATATGTTGCAGAGAAATACATGTACAGTACAGAGAATATTCGACAACCATCACGCCAATATAAACAAGACAACCTTGTTAGTTATATACTGCACCATATAACTAAATCATTATCTCCGTATGAATAAAAAATAAGGTAACAAACAAAAGTTACAAATTCACACTAGAAAAATCACCAAAATACATACCAAAAAACGCCCAACAGAATACAATCCAATGAAGTGTTCGCGATACTAAAGTTCCGTCATCCAGCACAGCAACATGCCAGCGAAGCCTTGATTCAGCAGCGGAACAAAGGAATTGCCACGAAATATCACAAAATGTCGGCGAACGTCGCTTGATTTCTGCAAATATTCCACTGCAGACTTTCAAAGATGATGTTCCAATTCAAGATGCACCAATGATTGTTCACTAGATTGATGCACACCTCTCGAATTCAGCTCTCTACTTCTTCTCTCCTTCTCTCTCTTTGTGCTAGCCGCTGCTAGCTCGGGGAGTGCTGTGTGAGAGAGAGCTATAATTACGCCGCTTCGCAATGTGATTGGCTCGGTTTGAAAATGCTGAGAGGGGAAGGGAGGGGGGGGGGGGTGGGGGTATGGAGAGACGGGGTGGCGAATAAGATAAGGGCTGAGAAAGAGGGGTGGGAAATTAACTCATTGTTGGTTAGGGAATAAGAGAGTTATTGTTTGTGATTGATGATGTTATTGTTGTTTACTGGAGATTTTTGTTGTTTGCTATACCATAAAAATGATTATTTTGACGATGTCTTTAAGGTCACTGCACGTGATGTGCTATTTTTGATTTAATCTTTATTCTTTATGCACTGTTTAGTGCTCAAGTGTACTTTATATGTTTGTTCCTTCTCTCTCTCTCTCTCAGTTACAGTGAAACATCTAAAATGACATGAATAAACTGCAATATATAAATTATGTCAGTGTAAATCGTAATATGTAAGTCATGACAAACGCATTTCGATCTTCAATCATTTTGCAAGCGCAATAATTATGGGGATACTTCTTTATTTTTGTGTGTTTTTTTGCAAGATATTATTATTATTCTTCTTTCAAAAAGCAATCATCTGTCATTGTTTCGATATTGGCAGAGGACTGAAAATGTTATAACCACACAGAGTGGTCGATGCTTTGAATAAATAAAAATACGGTTACGTAACCGGCTTCTGTGAGAGCTTATAAATATCAGGTATCAGTTAACTGGTCGAACGATTGACCCCTTCATCCACACACCCCCTATTCTCTCTCATGAGGAGGGTAGAGGAGGTAGAGGAGGTGGAGGAGTTGATAATTCAGTGCAACACACAATGCACCTTGTTCACGTTTTGCACAAAATGATTAATTAAGCGAAGAACTTAAAGGCTAACCTGTGATATGTTATTGATAAGGGATGATATATCGCGGTTTATTCAAATGACGATGAGGCCTTATATCAGTAGAATTTGACGTATGAGCGGTTATAGTATACATAAACATACATGAAGGTTTTATCTGGGGCAATCAGACAAAAAAAGCCATGCGATCAATTTATAATTCCTCTTCAAACACGTCATTACTAAGTCGCACACACCATTGGTGATTAGGAAGGAATAATGTTTAATATGCAAATCCGTTTCTACTTCATTAGCATATCAATCAACCCACCACTAGCTCTAAACCGCTTAAGTTACGGCCCCGTATTCGCCATTCAAAGGGTTCTCGCATGAAAGGTTCCTTTGTACCGCTTCACAAAGAACGCGAGTGTTAAAAGGCTTTAATGTTTGCTCTTTGGTGTGAAAACAAGACAGCTTCACATGAAAACTACTAGTGTAGCCTTTGTATGTATAAGTGTACGCACGGTGCACAAACATGTACACAAAATCCTGGTCTTAAGCGAAGCAACATTACGCTGCCCGCTCCGTGTTAAAATCCCATTAGGGCAGCTAATGTGGTGACCCCTAGGGCGCCTCAAAGCCAGGAGCGGAGCTTGATTACTCATGGTAATAATGCCCTTACGCCCCCCTCTAGGATTTCACTATCTGGTTCATCTTATTATTTTTTTAGATTCCTCAAAATTGTGAATATCCGATTTTTTTTTAATTGTCCCTAAGCCTTCATGGTTTCTTTTACCATATCCGGTCGAGTCCACTTTATTCCCAAGGGATGTCGAGTTATATTGACTGTCAATATCAGATGTCACGAATTGCATCCACAATGAGAAACATGTCAGACGAGTGATAAAAGCAGGATTTCTGTTTATCGTGATATAAGGATTTAATCACAGGAAAATCCTAAAATATTATCACCGCTGAAATTGATTTAATCTCTTTAATCTCTCACAGCCCTATCAACGCCTCAGTTGACTTAACCCTAGTATGTAATTATAAGTCGTTGCTAGGAGCGGCTGGATCAAATCCGGAATAAATCCTTGTTCCATCCGTGATCCGGGTTTTATCGCCCCATGCATACGAAATGCTTCTTTGGGGCAAATACAATCGCACCCAGCTGCTGCGGTCTCGCTGATGCCCTCTTCGCGGGGGGTAAATGCTCCTCTCGAAGGACGTTTGTGCACGTGTGCGTGTGTGTGCGTGTGTGCGTGACCCATGCAGCACATGCAATAAGGAATCCTCGACGCCTTCTAATTAAAACCAGGGCGGCGGCGGGCGATTTTACACGCTCCGGTTCAACGCTAATTGTGCGTTAGTCGCTTTCATCGCTCCGTTCATAGCTGTTGCTATTAATAGCGATCGATATTTTTATTTATTAGGATTTTTTTTTTTCTCTTTCTTTTGTGACTCAGTATCATCCTGTTTGAAAGATTTTATAACTTTTTACCAACCAAACAGATTTTTAAGATCAACTAATGATAAATTGACACTTGCTTTTTTTAGCCCTTACAAATCCCTCAGTGGACTAAATTGTTTTATTCATCGTGGTTTTAAACTGTGGAATTCGCTTCCACTTTTTATTAGATCGGAAATTTTACATGATTCTTTTAAGAAGAAACTGAAAACCTTTTTTTTTTTATCAATACTTTTTTTAGTTTTCCATTTCACATATTATGTGCATAGAAACATTCCTTTTGTATTTTATAATATTTGCGCTATATAAATAAATCATTATTATTGTTATAAATTTTTTTCTCATATCGCTCGGTTGGTTCATTGTTTTAATCAAATCACGTCAATGTATAGATATAATATAGGTCAAAATTTATTTAATTGGCATATTTGTTGTGAGATCAAAATTTTACATTATATCATTATGATAACAATACGTAAAACGTTATGATTCTACTTTTGGTTGTATTATATTATATTATTATATTATTATTATTATTATTATTATTATTATTATTATTATTATTATTATTATTATTATTATTATTATTATTATTATTATTATTATTATTATTATTATTATTATTATTATTATTATTATTATTATTATTATTATTATATAACCTCAAATTGATTCCTCATTTGATTCGTTTCCTCCTTTATTCTTCCGCTAATTACTTCCCAAAAAATTCCTTTTCACGTCTCTGACTGATTTCTTGTTTATTTTTATTTTTTTATTTTTTTATATTTTTTTTAGTATATTGACCGGAGGTGCAATTAAAATGTGAATCATCCGAATCAAAAATTGATTAGTGAATATACATGTATACCTGATAACTACGACCTCCAGCGTGTTGACATTCTTCAGTTATTCGACGAATGCGTGCACAGTTTTTTTTTTTTTATCCAGTGATCACATTAACAACCGGATTAATTCCCCCTTAGGCTTCTCCTTCACCATCGCTTTTTGCCCTGTCATTAAACCCTACCAACCCCGCCTTCTTCGTCAACCCTTCCTCTACAGCTCACACACGCACTCAGTCTTTTGTAATCAACTTTGACAATAATTACACGTTTGCCTTCACCACGCCGAAAAAAAAAAAAAAAAAAAAAAAAAAAAAAAAAAAAATACCACAACCCACCACCCCTTTATAAATGCTGAAATAGCAAAATGGACTCGTCCACTCCTTTTTTATCACTAACAATTTTACCAAGTGACGGGTTTTGTGGAGTGCATATTATACTTACAAGATTTCATTCACCCTCGCCCCGATTCAATTCCCTCAGGGAACGCAGGTATCAGGTGCCTACACCCGAATGAGGCCGATAACATTCTCAGGTTGAGGCATTGATTTTTTTCCCGCCAAAAGTGCCTCATCTTAGCTACATGCATATTTTTTTCCATCTGCTATACATAACCTCGGGACTTGAGTATCCAATCTTGAGTTGCGAGTCATTAATGTTGATTAATTACGTAGCTATAAGTATACGAATAAATCTCCAACCTGTCTTTAGGCTAATTCAAAAAAAATATTAATCACCACTTTGAGTGACCCAAAAACAGCAATTGTCTGAACAATAATAACCTTTTGTATAGCTTCTCCGGCTAAAAACAACACCATTGTTGACATTAACGAAATGCAGTCCAGGCGTGACAGTCACACCAGTGTAAAAGTGTACACTTCACAAATAACCCGCGTGCATGTGTTACCATGTAGTACTTGTGCGCATGCGCGCTTAGTCAATGCATATGAACCGATATGCAAGCACCGTATGCAGGTACACTCGTGCCACGGTGCTACACGAGGCAACAAAATGCTGCCGACGCAGCTAAAAGCAATTTGTGCCGCAACGCATTCTGACAAGGCACTGCGGGCGAAAGGGAAGGGGAGAGAGGCGGAAGAGGAGAGGGAGGGGGGGGGGGGTGACAACCGAGAGAGCAGTCGTCTTGTCGGCAGTGGGGAAAATTAAAACCAAATAGAAAGGGAAAAATCGTGCTGTGGTTTTTTTTTTTTTTTTTCTTTCTTAACCCGTCTTTTCTTCTCTATTCAAAACACTCGTCGCGTGGAAATAACTGAAGGTATTGCGTCATATTTTATTTGGAAAGGAGGATTTTTTCCCCCCGATTCCATTAACACCTATTTGGGTTGTAAAACGTCTCCTACAATTGTATAATTCTGATACTTGTAGTAAAAGACCTACACATTAGCTCATAGCCCTTGTTGATACGTTGACAACTGATTATACTGTGCTTGCGAGTGGTGAAGCGTATTCACCCCTTTTGAACACCCTCATCTCAATGAAGAGCAGTTTATCAAATTGATGTAATCGATTACATCATCGACTGGCGCTCAGTTCGCTCTACCACCTGACGCCCGTATCTTTGCAGAAGCAGGCTTGTACAGTCAAACCTTGACATCACAAGCACTGATCGGGGCACAGAATCACTGGGTTTTTATTTTTTATTTTTTATTTTTATTTTTTCTTACACCCTGTATGGGATGATACGACCCACAGCTGTTTTTGAAGATGTTTCAAATTCACAAGAGCGGAAAAATCATCGTAAATTTGCTCGAAAAGCGAACAAAGAGCAATCGCAGCGCGCTGATTGGTCAGAGCGTCGATAATGTATGCGGACCAACTGCGCCTTATTTGGGCATGAGTCAGGGACAACTGCGGAAGGGAATATTCGGCCCTCACCACCCGAGTGACTCTCTCGCCCTCCCTGTTCGATCCCAGGGGAGATGTCTTCAATCTTTGGGATTCCATGAGGGTGTCGTTCGGTGACAGCGGCCGTTAAACGAGGAGAACGGCTAGACCAGGGGGCGGGGCTTAGGCGGAGTGGGCGGGGTTTTAGGTTTGATTGAAGGATTTCACGCGGAGAGCCTTGTAATTAACGAATACTTGTTATTCTGATGGGTCCAGCTGCTGGTCAAGTCTAAATGACCGCAGGGTGGCGAGCAGAGAAGGAAGAAAGGAAACTCAGCAGGATGCCGAGCGGGTTGCTGATCTCAACTTGCTTTTAATGCACATCACGCACGCCGCATCCTTCCGATCACGCACAGAGTCACACACATATGGGTCATATATCTCTTGCGGAGTGTGTGTGATAAGAGCCAGCTTATGAAGTTCTCTCTTTTTACAAAAAGCAGACATTTTTCCTTTTCTTCTTCTCTTTGGAAATTGACGCGTTTCCCACGATGCGGGTATAAGTATGGTTAACCAGTTAACGTGATTTTTGGAGAACACGAAATTAGTCCTCCAAGATTAAAGATATTTTCTTGGTAATGGTTGACCAACAAACTCATAAAATTATCCTCATCCAAGGATCATAACATCCGCTTCACAAAGGGCAACCAATAGAGAGTTCCGTGACGTATTAACATGACAGATTAAAAACCAGAGGGTCGATTAATTATTCACTGAGTTATGGCGTTGATGACGCAACACAGGGAGGCCTGAAGGAGTCGTTAATGACGTCACGCAACAACTACCCCGACTGAAGTAACTCCTTGATACACGGGCGTCAGTAATACCACACGAAACCGCACTGCTTAACACTGGAACCTCACGATTCAAATTCGCACTTAAACCGCTTACAGATTATACCGTGCAATCCTTAAAACTCACCGCACCCCCTTTTATCACGTAGTCTGACATAGCCAATCGCTTCTAATCTGAATTGATAATAATCTGGCGGCCAGTCGTCTACTCTCCCAAACCGCCCCACCCCCTATCTCTGTTCCTGGCGCAATATCGATCTATGTTAACCCACTCCGCACCACAGAAAGCTGCCTCAGCCAATCAGCACACACCGCGAAATTCTCCTCGTGCGCTGATTGGTTCACACAAGGCCGCAGTCTGCTGTGAGGTCTATTTTTAGCAGTCGAACTGTGGTTGCTCTGCTCTCTATCATAATGGTAGAAGCGAATGGTCAGCGTAGTGATGTCATGTTATTATCGGCGCAGTCAGTTTGTTACTAAGAAGGAATCTGATTAGTAGAAAACGGATGACGTCACAGAACGATTGTGGCACTTTGGGGATCGGTAATTACATGATCAATGTTCATGTGAAGAATGCTTCTCTTTGTCTCTGCTATCTCACTCTATGTTGTTTTACTCCTCCTTCTCTACCTCCTCCTCCTCCTCCTCCTCCTCCTCTCCCCCTCCTCATCCTCATCCTCATTCACCCCTTCCTCTTCTTCTTCCTCTACATCCCTCACCTCCTCTTCTTCCTCCTCCTCCACCTCATCCTTCACATCCTCTTCCTTCACCTCTTCCTCCTCGCTCTCCTCCTCTTCATTTCCCTCCTCCTCCTCTTACCATTCCTCAGCCCCACAAAGAACGACACTTTAATTTCAGCACATCACTGGTAGCTCACCCCCACCCCGTCATCTGCACTCAGCATTGATTAAAAGGAGCACATGTTGGAACACGACATTAGCCGCAGCCTCCAAAGACGTCGCATCAATGTTGCACCTGAGCCAAATTCGGACCTAATCCCCTTAATCTCATTCCCTTCTCAACCTCACGGCATGATCACCAGGTAAATCCAAGTAGCTCCTCTCCCGCGTGTCCTATACGCTTCCCTCGGATTCATTTTACACCCAGCCCTCCTCGCACTTCCTTCGCGAAAGCTGTCATTAGCGAGGGGAAGCTTCCGAGCATTAACCCTTTGCAGTCTGGGGTCAGCAGAGGTCAGGTGGCGGCGGCGAGCCTCGTTCTCTCGCGGTCATCAGTCAGGCAACCGCCCCCCTCACAAGCCCCGCCCACTCGGATCTGCTTGGAATATAAATCAAGCGGCTTCGCTCTGAGAGCGAGTCTTTGTTCGACTGCAGGCCACTTGAAAGGCATCGTTTGCCTCTGGCGTCAGACTGCCTTGATGACCTGCATGGGGTGTGCACATGGGGGTGTACAGGGTTTCATCTGGGATGCATGCTCTTCGTTAGGCCCATCTGACCCCTGACCTCCCCCCAACCCCCTGATATGAAGGGCTCATCCATGTGTATTGACGTGTATATGCTTCCCTTATACTCTCTACCTCCTTCCTCCATACACTCTTACGTCATATACGTTGTGCAAGCATCTAGTTGCAACCTATAGTCAACCATGGCTTCCTGCCATTCAACCATCCCGCATTCCCATCGCTTCCCCCACCCATACTGCAGCTTACAAGCCATCCCATGCATCCATAATGCATGTCTGCCATTCCTGCTGCCTCCGCTGCAGTCTGCAGTTGTCGTCCGCGAGAATATATCGCTGCTGCTGCTGCTGCCGTATTCTGGCCTTTTCAGCCAGTGCGGCTGCATATTGCTTGCGGCTGCAAGTACACAGCGATGGCTGTCACGCTGTTCAGCGGTGCAGACGGCGTTGCTCCCACGTTGCATTATAACGTTGCATTTTGTCAATACGGTTGCTGCTTGTACTGTGTGTTCTTCTGGAGCATTTGTACAATTAAATGCATGCGTACAATGTATTGGTAAATGAAGCTGTTGTGTTGGTGGAGAGAGAGGAGTTGTTGATGTTTACTAAACACGTTGAGTTTTGAACTGTAAACAAATGAGTGTGGTGAGAAAAAGAGCCAGGCAGATTTTCATAAACATTGGAGCTGGCTGTCTGGTGTGCTGCATATTGCTTGTGTGTGCATAAAAGTGTACACGCTCTCTGCTCGTTGCTTAGCAACGGGCGGAGGCCTGATAAGAGAGAAGATGGCGCTCGCAGTGAGGGATTCTTCGCACGCATGTTAGGTGGAAGGGGAGGGGGTGTAACTATTCATGTATTGTATGTGGTCAAGCTGTGTGAGGTAGAATCCGGTGTCCGGGCGTCAAGCACTGTGTGTTGCTTAGCACTGCGTAATTATGACGTCATCGGGGTCATTACAAGTGGCAAGTGGTTGAGTAGAAGAAAAATATAAACCGTCGGGGGCTATTTTATGGCCGTTACGTAACCCACACCGGCTGCCTCGGACCAACGCCCGAGCCAACACACACCTGGTATAAATGGTTTGAATAAAATATGAAATAGTTTATGTAACGCATGTGTATATGTCGATACATGCGAACTAGTGCACCCCGACCCCCGCCGCCTCTCGCTGCTCATTACTTCCGCCGTCGTCTTTCTCTCTACAGCCCGCTTGACGCCCTTCGTGCTACGCCTGACAACCCACCCTACCACCCCTCCAGATGGACCCTTCCCAACGATTCATCTTCCACCGCTCTTCAAAACCGACGCATCACAAATGACACGCCATAGAGGCGCGGTAGAGAGAGAAAACACCCACTTTAAATATATATAAAGAGAGCTATCGAGAGCAGCGAGATTGGTATGAGGGGAGGGGGGTTGCTCTCAGAGAGAAGAGAGAGAGAGAGAGGAGTGTATTCTCATTGCTCTTTAAACTACACTATTTTTTTCTCCTTTCTTGCATTAAAATTCTCTGCATAACTGATAAACAACTGGGCCCTCTCGTTTTCGTCTGAATTATCAACCCGTGACCGGGGCGAGGCTCGACTTTTCTCACTAATTAATTCACGACTCACAGCCAGCCTACGTATAAGTGTTCAAGAACACTGGAGTTAGCCGTCCAGGCGGTGTGACAATTATGAACAATTGGCGCGGAGTTATGGCCGATATCCGGGCTACGGAGCCAGGGCGGGGTAGTTCTTCTCCCTGACAGGGCTTCCCAGGGGACTAAAGCCCTCTTGCTTCTCGCACGCACCCCGCTAGCCAATAAGAGCACACTCTGGATTGATTATCAATGCTATAGACCCAAAGGGTTAAAGTGCGTGTGCAGACGTGTGCACACAATGGTGCACACACTGGTGTGAAGGGTGTGCGATAACTTGCGTCCGGTTTTTGAACTTCCTTGGGAATGAATTTGAAATGTATATAGCACATAGGTTTATATGGTAATAAGTAATAAGTTTAATAATCATGGATGTATGTATACTTAACGTGATCAAATGGGTGATTTTGTGATTGGGTTAAAATCTAAACAAACTTTTAGTGAGATAAGTAGTATCTAAACATTTACAGTTACGTAATGCTATCTGTAGTAACTGATTAAAACCTTAATTACAATGAGTCTGATTGGCATCAATTAGCACATGAGAGAAATGGAGTCTCGCTTTAATGGGCCTTTTTTAGACAGCGGGACAATTTTGTTAACCAAGCATTGTGTGCTTTCATACTTTTAACCCCAACCGCTATAAGCCCT
>KB312450.1:151851-191450 GCA_000328365.1 Capitella teleta | reverse complement strand
CGTATTAGACGTGCTGGTTGAAACTATAAAAAGAAGGCAGATTGGCCGTGGGGGAGGGGGGGAGCAATCACGTAAACAAGGCCAATGGCTGCGACGGTGCTGCACATGCGCAGCAGGCATGAGCGTCAGGGAGGGGGGGGGGATGGGTGCATGAAATATCTTTCTCTGCATTTAACACGAAGGGGCCTTGCGGAGTCGTGCAGACATTGTGATCTCTGAATGCGCGCGCAGAGATCGCATCGTGCCGATTAGCGGCCATCGCCTTTTTGTTTATGGAACCACAGCGCATGCGCACACCTGGTCCCGATGAGTGATGACGTCACCTTGTACAGCAGGCATCGACAACAACCAAACGACATCAGGTTCACACACCTGGACAACTGGCCTGGTGTGTTATGCAGTGCTCCCATATTCAACGTTTATGTAAGCATGCAGACGCGTGCAAATAGACTCAGTCATATCAAAATGTGTATATTCTATTGAACTAGTTAGTTTTATGGCTGGGTCAGCGGCTGTGATTCAAACCCTCTTATCTGCAGCCCCCACATGCAGCGTCTTTATAACGAGCACGCACTGCTCGGTTGCCATGGCGACTGTCACTTCCTTCTCCTGCAACACGGATCGAATGACTATCGTGCAGTGCAGTTGCCACGAAGGGGGTCGCGCAGAAGGAATACATTTGCATAAATTACATTCACACAACTCTGAAGTTTGTTATCCCGGAGCTGCCGAGACACCATATGGTATCGAGAAATCGATCATTTCAGAGGATAAAAGCTAAATTTATCTTTCATTATCAGCTGAACCCGTTGTGAACTTTGGTTAACCTAAGTGAATCATATAATTTTGGTAATTAAATTTATTATTGAGTTTAAACTACTACATGTGGTACATTGGATATACAAAATAATAATTTCTGTTAATCTACTAGTATATGCTTTTTATAATTTAGTTAATCGTGGTGCTTTGAATCTAAATTATTCTCACTTTGGGATCATGCTGTGTGCATCAATTTTCAGTTAATTAGTTTTGTTGTAAGATATTTTGTTCTCTATTACCACTCGTTGGACTTCTTTCATACATGGCTATATTTGCTTCAGATGACATAGCATAGTGTATATTCAATAACTCTTCAAGCCCACGCAGATTTCACGAATTCGCACGAAATCTCACGAATGATTAAAATAGGTGCGTCATATCTTCAGGAATTCCTTTTACCATTATACATTGTGTTGAACACACAGGTGTATCCCACCCAGGCACCGTTATAAATCGCCCCGGATGTGATAAATTCAACAGATAATGGACGAAAAAAGCCGCGAAAAGCCCGCCCTCTCCCCATACATGGTTTATTACTGTAGTAAGTCCGCATGTTATCCCTGTATATTTCATAAGTGCACAGACAATGAATGGAATGCGTAGAAATGGAATTTTAATAACCTCACACACTTCTAGGTTTAAATTCGGCGTATGCTTTTGACGGTTATGACATTTTCGTCCACCTGGTTGCCATGAGAACATCAAAGAATACTCCGTCCAATTAACAAGCTAATTAATCATTTGCTTTGTTTCGGTTTATTCATTGATACATATACAGGTCTGCATCCAACGTTACATTGTTTATACAAACATCCTATCTCAAAATGAGCCCGATGAAACCTGGTTGCTGCCATGACAACACTGCTGAGGCATGAAAATTCAGGCGTAAATAAATTACATATACACATGTGGGAAGAAGAAGAAGAAGTCGAAAGCAGCGCAGTAGCCTCACTTTGCCGCCTCTTCTCATCCAGAAAGAGCTCTTTAAAAGCGCGGCTGCTCTCTCGCTTCAGATCGATGAAACAGCGCCATCCATCGACCAATCGCCGAGGACCTAATTCAGGCCCGCGATGCTGATTGGCTTAGACGGGAGTGCGGGTTAACCCTCTGTGGCTGCGAGCGTGGTGGCGTGGCGAGGGGGGAGTGCGGTTTTCTACTCCAGGCTTTATGGACGGTTTTCATGCTACTTGAGAGCAGCAACGCAATAAGACCAACTGGATATGTGACATGGCACATGAATTCAATGCATACATCAGCTGTTGCCCTTAGTAACCGGGTTGTGTACAAGTGTACATCTTGCTAGCTTTTAAACACAGCTGCGGTAATTTTCAGTTGGTGAAGGCGGGGTTTACGCATGATAATCAATACTCTTCTTTTATTTAAGGGAGGGGGGCTTGTGTTTTGCTGGTGATCTATGAGAAAGAGAATTTAAATCACTCCCCCACCCCTTTCTTTAATTGATGAAGAACGAAATAAAGCTAAACATTAAAAAGCTTAGATGATTTGTTGCTAATTACAGTGTGCGTGTTCTTTGCTGAATGGGGGAAGTCTAATGCTGCTGTACTTCTGCTGTAATTAATGGTTAGAGCTGAGCAGTAATGCTGTATGAATAGCGCACAGTGGGCATACAATGTATGCCCAGTAGCGCCAGAGTTAGACGTTCCTGTGAGGCTTCACCACCCAAGGGCCCCACGAAGCACGCCTTCACCTCACCCCCTCCCCCTTCAACCATTTTCTCTCAGCTCACAGCACGTAGACTCGCGCTTATGCAACGCCAGGGCAACCCCAGCCAGGCTAGTCTAATCTCAATGCGTGTACGAACGAGTCTGACATCCTTGCCAGCAGTGAGACGTACTTATAGCGTGACTGTCCACTTTATAGGATATTTACTTCATTTACGGTCTTGCACGATTCGTGGCCATCCATTTTGTGCGTCAAATTGACGGCTTTTATTCACGTGACTTTGTCGCCATAAGGCGTCACTCGACCTGACACCCCTCCGTATTGGACTCACCCATGTCATTTTCAGTTCGCACGCTCAGAAGCTCGCCTGCGCTCGTCGAACAAAGAACGTGGAATCACACCGCTCTGACTTAATCGCCATTTCAACTGGGATAAGTTCGATCAATCACCACGAAATTTGACTGGTACGTAGCTGAACATATAAGCTTAATATCCATGTACTTTATTTGGTGCTAGTACATTTTTTACTTTGTGAAATCCGGCTTTGAAAAGTGTTTATCGCGGTGGGCGTCTGCAGGCCTCGGCCAGTGGGGAAAAACATGGCGCTAGCAGATCGACCGCTGATTGGTCGGCGCCTATTTTTTCCTTTCTCGAAATTCTGGTTTCCTCATTCAGCTGAATTTCTCATTTTATCATCTTCTGTTTCTCAACTAAAATCTCAGTTTACTGTTTGATTTTCTCAACATTTCTCTGTGCGTGTAATCTGACCATGTGTGTGTGATTTCTGTGCGTGTTTCATCGAACGGCTTTCTCTAATTGGTTGTGCTGGCGACTGCAATTTTTTTCCCCTCTCTCAAAATCCGAATTTCTCCAAATTGCCTTCATTATTTAAAAATCGCATTACCCCCCCCCCCTCCAACAGTCTCCACGACGTACAACGGACCGTTATTTTTAATTACTAAGAATAATATTCACACCATTTGTTGACGTATGACTCCGTCATAACAGCAGACCAGTTTAAACGCTTCTTTTTACACTCTACAACGCTTCAGTGAAGAGAGAGAGAGAGAGCGAGAGGGGAGGGGGGGGGGGTGAGGGGAGAGTGTTCCCTCTGTTTACGTGTTCAGCGGATTTTCGTAGCCAGGCATCAGCGGATGTGGTCTGGCGTTGCTCGGCGGGAGAGGCTGTAAGCAGAGGTCCGTCCTTGATATCGGGGGAAGGGAGGAGGGGGGGGGGGGCCTTAGTGTCGGTCGCACGCATGTTGCTAGCGACGTGGCATGCGATAAGGAAAGAGGGGCTGCTTTTAATCATCATCAAAGATAATAAATGTAATCACTGGTGCTGTTTAATGTGGGAATCAAGATAATTAGATGATAATGCATGCTGGTTACTAAGCGGGTGTTCCATTTTTTATTTATTTATTTATTTTTTTTTTTGGGGGGGGGGGGGGGGGTTTGATATTCCAAGAATGTGTTTGTCGTGTGACACTTCATGGTTAACAAACTGATTATTACGAACTCATGACGTTTTTATCTTTATTGTTTTATTTTTAATTTTTTTTTTTTTTGGCAGTTAGATTTTTTTCTTTCTCTATTCTTCCCTCTGAAAGCGATTTAGATTTGACCTCAGCTGTAAGTCGACTGTCGGAGGGTAGAAAAAACGTTCGCGCGAGACCCGACACGAAATTCCTATTAAACGCCGTGGCTGGAATCCCAGTACTTACGCAGTATCGACCTCTCTGCTCAAACGAGAGAGAGAGAGAGAGAGAGAGGAAAAAAAAATCGATGTTATTCACTGGGCTGAATTGGCAGAAAGCATAATTGCCGTGTACAGTCGTTACTAGATACACCAAACACTTATTGAACAATCCGGATTTGTATGATATTATTTTGTTGGTATTCATGGTTTGTGCTAACGGATCTTGTTTTCATCCTTCACAGCCTCTCGCTCCCCATGAGGATCGCCTCCCATGAAGGATACCGCTCGGGGCCCCTCCGCCCCCCCTACGCCTAAAGCGCCCCTTCAGTCCCGCAGCAGTGGATCCGACGAAGATGACTGGGATTTCGGAATAGGGAAACTGGTCATTGATCTGGATAGCTCCGAACAGGACTCCGCCTCCGCCATGGCTTCCTCCTCCACTACCTCCACCTCCACCTCCTCCTCATCGGCCCCTCTCCAACCTCCGCGCTCCCCGATTGGGAAAATGAAAATTAAGAGATCGAAATCTGGGAAAGTCGAAAAGACGATGATGACGTCACAAAGTGAAAAAGTAAAGTCGAAAACGAGTAAAAGCAGCAAGAAGGAGAAGAGGGAACGCTCCCTGCTCCAGCAAGCCACGCCCTCTTCCCCTGTACCGCAGCTGCAATCTTCGCAGCCGCAGCAGCAGCAGCAGCCGCAGAGCAGCGCCTCGACTGCCACCGCCCGCAGCTTAGACAATCACCCTACCCCAGCGTTGGCTTCTTACGCCCTGGCGCATGTACAGGCGAACTCTCTGCAGCAGGCCGCTTCCAAACCCGGATTGACTCCCGCCGCTCCTACATTCCTCACAAGTCGTGCTCCAAGTGCAGCTGCTTCGAAGCCGCCTCAGCCACCGCAGCTGCAGACCAGTGCATCTGCCAGCAGCGCATCGCCTGCTAAAAGCAACGCTGCGAAATCCGGCGTATCCGCTAACGGAGAATCGAAGAGACATGACCCATATGAATTCAACGCGAAAATGGAAGACGGCATTCGACCCCCTGCTAAGAAAGCCAAAGTGGAAAAGGTCAGACCACGCCCACTTTCTGGGCTCATGCATATTCATTCGATTTTTTTTGTCCCGGATCGCGTTGCTGATTGGTTGCTTTACTTTATATGAATATTCATTAGCTGTGATCCTGTTCTGACTGGATTTGTACGCTATGTTTGTGAATATATTATGCAGTTCTATAGTGTGTTTTGGGATGGACGTAAATTAACTTGGATAATAATCATAATAATATTAATAATAACAAAATTATGAAAACAGGCGTCAAGTTCGGATGTTAGCTAATCAACCACATGACTGCGTTTACTGGCTTAATTGCCTCAATTATCGCTCGCCATGCGAGTCGCTAATTGACTTCAAATTAGCCAATCGCTCAGAATTCCTCTCTCGATGGTATGCGATTCTCTCGCCGCCGATTTTAAGCCGCTTAACCGGCTTCATGTAACCATTTTTTTTTTCTCACTCTGTTTGATAAATCGTTGGTTCTGGCGCGAGATTTAGATTAGGCTGATATTATGCAGGGAACATGTCTCTGCACGAAACGGGGCCTAATTGAAGGTATTTACAACGAACAATGTTGGGGCTCTAGTTATAAATCTATCTATATATACATATACCCTTTTTTTTTTCTCTACTACATTACACATGAAATGGCTATATACGAAATAGCAAATTAAACTTTGTTTTGTTTTCAGAACGAGGCTTCGTCGAAATGCGACGCCAGTGTTGAAACCGTGAACCAAGCGGTCATCACGGAACCGGATATGTTCGGGCCGTGTGAGCCGGGATCGAATGTTGTCCTCGAAGGCATCGTCTGGAACGAAACTCTGAACGGTGAGTGGTGTACTGGTCGCGAGGTACTTGAACTCGGTTCGTTATCGGCGCCTCGAGAGATGCTCTTATCTCTCGTAGGCTTCAACACCACCCGTCGTTTTCGACATCATCTAGTTTCTTTGTCAGTTCACTAATTGCAGTCCGCCTGCTTCTGGAGTGGGCGTGGCATGCTGGAAGCCCCGCCCACTCGTCTCTTAATCCTTTTTATGGCCTGTTATTATTTTACGATATATTCGTGTCATAAAAACTATGCAAGAACACGCAGTTTGGCTGAAAATTGAAATCTGGGGTTTCCTTTAATGTGTTCTTTAATGTTGGCTGACGTAATTAATTTTATGTTCCCTCCATCAAGGTCTCCTTGTGGTCAATGTCACATGGCGTGGGAAAACGTACGTGGGAACCCTGATGGATGCTACACGCCATGACTGGGCCCCACCCAGGTACAGAGCTTGACCATCGGCCTTTGACCACTCTCTCATCAGCCCTCCTTCTCCTTTCAGACTCAATTGTGACTCACCAACCAGTGACCTTGAAGCGCGAACCCCGAAAGGTCGCGGCAGTAAGCGAGGTGGCCGGGGCGGTGCAGCAGCCGTGGTTGCAGCTGCACCCAAGCCCGAAGCTGGCGGCTGTGATCGGAAGCTGCGCAGCAACAGCAGCCGCAGGGCAAACGCAGCTGCGTCACAGTGGAACGCGTGGTCGTCAGCCGCAGCTGCGAGAACCGGCACTGAGTCAAGGCGCCGGCTGAGGAATAACGACTCCGAGACGAGTGAAAACGGCGCCAAACAACCAGCTGCGAAACGGCTGCGTGCTGATTCCAGCTGCGAGAAGGAGACGAAAACTGAGCACCCGAGTCCTCGGCCTGAAACGCCGGTTCTGATCGAATGCCCTGAGCCGAATTGCAGCAAGAAGTACCGGCACATCAATGGTTTGAAATATCACCAAAGCCATGCGCACAAGAATAGCGCCGGTTGCAGCAGCGGCGGCGAGGGAAAGATTGAAGAGGCGAAGAAAGAAGAGAGGGAGAAAGCTAGCACCGGAAGTAACAAAGACACTAAACCGGAAGTGCCAGCGAAGAGTAGCCAACCGGAAGCGCCGGTGGTTACATCACCACACACTGAAACTAAGGATATTAGTGAGCCGAAACCGGCAGTTGCTGTATCGTGTAATGAGCCGGTTATCGAGAAGCGGGTCATCGCGCCGGCTGTGTCCTTGAACCCTGTTTCCATGGTGACAACTCCCAGCTCGTCGATGCAACTGTATCAGATTTCTGGCGCGCCTATCGCATGTCTGCATGGAGCTGTGGTCACTCAAGCGGCGACTGGTCAGCAAGTGACCGTCACCACCCTCGCGCCGACCGCTCTGGTGCCGCCCGCCGCGCCGATGACCGCTATTCCAGTGACCGTAGCGACAGCTGTCCGGCCTCAAGAACCGAAACGCGGAAAGGAAACGAGGCCTGAGAAGAAACTGACCAGGGCGCCGCCTGCGTTGACCAGCGTCCGACCCATCATGCCGGCCCCTTCACTGGCCCCGCAGGTCAGCATGGTGTCCACCCCATTACTGACCACCGGTCAGATGAACTGCTCGCCTGCAGCTGTGTCAGCAGCCGCGGGCACTTCCTCGCAGCTGAAACCGATTCAGCCGAAGCCGACCATCCTCGGTATTTCGAGCAATGTTGATTCAGCGCTGGCTGCCAGTTTGAAACAAATGAAACAAGACACGAAGAAACCGAAAAAGAAGAAGAAGGATAAAGAAAAGAAGAAAGAGCATAAACACAGCAAAGGAAACGGGAAATCGCAGAAGCACAAGGACTCTCCTCCCAAATTAGAGAAGCAGGCACCAGTGCACTCGGTGACCCCGCAGCCCACCCCGCCTGCCCCTCCCCCGGCACCCTCGGCCTCTGCAGCGGCCCCGGCCTCCCTGGTCGCTCCCCCGGCGGCGGATAAACAGACTCCTGAAGACGCGCACAGTCCGGCGTATTCGGACATCTCCGACGCAAATGAGTCCGCGCCGACCCTGGAGAAGGAGTCCGGAGGCTGCCATGAGCCCGTTGCCCCGGTTACCGGAGCCCCAGGGTCGCAGGGGGGCTCGAGCGCCGCCCCCACCCCGTTCTACAGTCAGCCCCCTTCGCTGACTCCGGCTGTGGCCGAGGAGAAGGCGACGTCGGTCATTCAGCGCAATGACCAACGCAGTGACCAGAAACCCATGCATCGACCCGCGCCTCCCACCCAGGAGGTCAGACCTGTTGTCCAAATGCAACAACAACAGCAGAAAATGCAGCAACAGCAGCAGCAACAGAAGAACTCACCTCAGTACCCGGAATTCCGGCCTAAACAGGACCCGACCCCCCGCAAAGGCAGTAACAGCAGCCACCCCCCGCAAAGATTAGCCCAGGCGGGCGACTCTCGAGGGACCTTGCCTCAGGCCAGACCTCGACCGACACCAGACACTCAGCTGGTCAAGCCGATGGTCAAACAATCGGAAATGCCACCCCCTTTGATCTCCGATGAGGAGCGACGAAGGCGAGAAGAGACGCTGAAAGAGGAAAGTCGACGAGTGCTTAAAGAGAACATTGAACTGAAGCCGCAAATGGAATCCAGGAGGCCGGATATGGATCGCCAGGATGTTCAGCGCTACTTATTCTACCAGCAGAAGATGCTCGAGGCGAGGTACCCTCCTCTGTCGGTCAAGAACCCGGAAGCCGCCGACTCCTCTCGACCGTCCAGCGCCGAGCAGCAGCGCGCCGGACCGTCGCCGAAGGAGGTGTCCGCCGCCAACAGCCCCGTCTCGAACCAGAAGCCGCAGGATATTCACCCGGCGTCATACGGCCAGATCTACGGTCATCCCTATCTGCCGCCCGGCACGCACTACCCAGGGTTTGACCCAGTTTACAGCCCTGTGATTGGCTACGCTGGACCAGCGGCTTTTATCCATCCGGCCCAAGTGAGGTTTCAGGGCCCGCGGCCGGCTGAGACCCCCGCCGGCCCCGACAAGGCGCTGATTGTGTACCCCCCCGAGGCGAAGCCGCTCGATTTAGCAGCGCAACCACCACCAGCGTCTACCAGCAGCGGGCAGTATTACAGTAACAGCCCACAACATAAAATTCACGAACTCAAAGATGTTGGCAAAGCTGCGAAACCGGTGTCGCCGGCGCCAAGTGCCGGTAGCAAAGAAGGCGAAAGGCCGGCTTCAAGGAATAAGGATACATCTGCCCAACGCCATGTTCATACTCACCACCACACACACGTGGCTTACCCTGTGTATTCTCCATATGGAAGTAAGTAAATGCGTTTAAACCTGCTTATTTGTACTTATTATGTAATTCTTTGTTCAGGTATAATCAGTCCTGGCGGTCAGCAATCCTCACCTGCGAACGCCCTCTCGCCACGGCCGCCGTATACGTCAAGTGCATCAAATGTCGCCAAATAGAGCATTAGTGGTGTGCATAAAGTTATAGAAATATGTTCAACAAAAACAAAAAAAAATGACTGAAGTTGGCATGTGTCCAACGTTGTTGTGTATATAATTGCGTCACGTGTACATAAAATGATTGTAAGATATGTTTTATTATTATAAGAATATTGTGATAATTTTTCTTGTTAAGTTGGTGCTTTATATCTATTCATATTTTCTTGACCTTTGACTTCTATTATTATTATTTTGTTTTCTTTGCTGAGCTTAGCTCTGGGTTGTTTATTATTTTTCATTATTTTTTTTTTTGAATAACTATTCTGTTATAGGAATATTGCCTGCTTTTGAAGCATTTTGGTTGACTTTGTTTTATGTATGGATTGTATAGCATGCATAGCTGGTTGTCATCACAACGTACATTTTTTTTATATATCTTTAACTCATGACGATTTAGACGAAAACTTGCTTTTGTTTTGTTTTTTTAATCACCAGGTTTTTTATTACATATTTTCTCTTCCTGTTAATTTCACTCATTATCATATTTTTCTCCCAATTCACTCATTTCAATGAGAATAAAACAATAATTGTAAGGAAAAATAAGATTTCTTCTTTTGTTTTCACGTTCAAAATTGTCATCACATATTTATGACACGTGTTAAACAAGCGGTACAGTCACCTATCGCAAAATACGTTATCTAGAAAACTCAACTGGCTGAGCCAATTAGATTGAAGTGTATCAACGAGTACAAAGATTCGATCAAATGTAAAATAAGAGAAGCAACTGAGTCAGGACTACGTGTGAATACGCGATATACTAGAATTTGTTTTTTGTTAACAAGGTTCTGTCGTAGATTAAATTTTTCCCTCCCGCTCAAGAGCGCTAAAAGCTACACGCGGTCGCAAGGTTTCGCTACCAAGAAACCTTGTTACCAAGAATTCGAACACATTTCACAGGGTTATGGCGAATTCTAAGATTCCAAGCTAATGTTTCAACACAGAAGATATCATGTCAGTGCATGTAGAGAATATCCGTGGACATTTTCGTGGAATGTCTTCGAGAGTAGGTTTCGAGATAGGATCGTGCTACAAGCTCGGTAACCATAGCGACGCCTATCAGCTTACTGGTGACAGAACAGCTTCTGTCCAGAGCTTTGCAAGTCACTGGGCGATAAAGGAGAGAGTCTGTCACGCACAGCCACGTGAGGCTGAAAAACAATAAAATACAGGTTTGATTGTAAAATCAACCGATTTCTTTGTCTTCAAAAAGGCATCGGTAAAAGGGAGGAGGGAAATCGAGCAATGGATTAAATCGATCTGTGACCATATTATTCGATGCTCAAAAACGATGATGTATTCAATACATGGACTTGCAACAGCTGGTTTCCATTGTATTCACAGCTGCCATTCATCTCCGACCAGCTTCGGTGATTGGCTACAGCAACACTCCGCTCAACCAATCAGCGCACTGCTTATGACAAGGGGGCGTGGCTCCATATAGGAGAATTAATACAGCGTGAAGCGAAAAAAGGGGCTTCTGTTAACCCTTTGTGCTCCGGTGTTGGGTACAAACTCTCCGCCAGCCGCGCTTCGTGATAACAGAGCGCACAACAGTGGCTGCCTGTGTACAGTTGTGCACTCAATCTGTTGTACAACACGCTGTTTACTCCAGACAACACGATTTGCCTTTACGCTTCTGAAAGACCATTTTGAAATGAAAATATGTTGCATTGCGACCGTAAATTCTCACTTTATGAGGTATATTTATGAGATTGTCAAGTTACACTCAAGAAACATGCAAATTGAATTGAATTTGTTGCGTGACATTTCCTTTTTTTCTTTTTTTCTTTTTTTTTCTTTTTTAAATGTATCGCTTTGTTTGTTTGTTAGTCTGTCTGTCTGTTTGTTGTTGTTTTATCATGAATTGCGTGTACATAGAAATACATAGCATACAGAGAATAATACCACATGACAAGAGTTCATCGAGTGCAATAATGAACGCCACACCATTTAAAGGACATTGCCACGACACCCACATTGCATAAGCACTATGGGACACTCATTATCAGGCCTCCGATCAATTGAAATGTCCTTATATTTGATCGATATAAGGACATTTCAAAATACTTCAGCCAATAAGAATCATTGAGGATGTAAACAAAAATGATTTGCATATTTATTTCAACATAGAAATAAGACTTTGTATTAAAGGGCATTACTCACGTAACAAATAACGCGGAGTTATAGATTAATTGCAAATGGTGGTTTTTTCCCTTTCGTGTTTAATTGTGCCATGGAGTTAGATGTGTCGGAAGCGGAGAAAAACAAAGTGCGTTATGATGTTGCTTCTACAGGCATCAAGACACAATATCATAACGCATCCTCAAGAGACCTTTGAGCCGTGGTGCGTTATGAGGAGGCAAGAAAGAGGTGAAAATCTAATATGAGCTCGTCATGAGAATTAGGATTATATATGTTGTTGTTTTTTTTTGTTTTTGTTTTTGTTTTTTTTTCTAAAATCTAACCCGTTTTTCTCTGTTTTTGAAGTGAACAGTTCAATGTTTTGCGACAGGCTGATTCGAGGATAAGTATTGAGAAGTTACCAATTTGTCATATCTCTTTCCGTATACTTGAAGTAATATACTAGCGTCTATTGCATAATGTGCAATTTTCTTATCACTCTCGTGTTTGCCGCTTGATAATCGTTGATAACGAAATGAAAGCGATTGGGTTAGCCCATAATTTGAGAGGCGTCTCTAGTGGTCAGTATTACTACTTTAACAGATATCCTTGGTGGGAAGGGACGCTGGAATCATTTTTCTACCGTGGGGCATATAATAATAATAATAATAATAATAATAATAATAATAATAATAATAATAATAATAATAATAATAATAATAATAATAATAATAATAATAATAATAATAATAATTTTTATAACCGATGTTCCTTCAACTTGAACCACTCATATTATGAGTATGCTCTTTCTGTATCTGACTGCAGGGTTGCCCAACTGCGTAACAAGGCCGGGCGCTGTGAACTACTTGTCTATGGTGGTATGCAGGATAAAGAACCTTTGGAATTTATCGATAAAAATAGGGGGAAACCCCGGTCCTGGGCCTTCTGTTCATCCGAATGGGTTGGGTGGAGCCGTTTAACCCCATCATGTCATTCTTACTCTATCTGGGCATTGCCCACTTAAGCCGTAGGCTGAAATGAGGGGCCAATTCGTGCGGTCAGTCACATTACACTAGTAACGATGCCACTGACACAATGAACTGTGCTGATCAACTTAGTGTGCAAGCAAAATAATTTTGACTCATCAAATTTATAATTAAACGGATCCGCTGCCAATCAGTTCTGGGCGATTTTAACTTCTAAAGTTTTTCATTTCCTTTACGTTACGTTTGATAAATTTAACCTCAACATTCTTAGTAAATCACTACATATATACCCTATTCATTGCTTTGATCAAGGTAAAACATGAGTATACAGAGTGGGCCAAACCCATAAAAACTCCTTTTTTTTAATGCAGAAGCACTTCACTGGAATTTGCTTCCTTTTAAAGTCCGTTCAGCAAACTCACCTGAGTCTTCTTTTTTTTTTTTTTTTTTTTTTTTTTTTATCAGAAATGTCGAACGTTTTTGATTCACAAATTTTATGTACATCTTATCTATTATTTTCACATGTTTCTCATTTATATATTTCATGTAATGTTTTCGATAGAAATGGTCATGGCTTAAAACAGCTATTTCTGATGTCATCTGTCAAATAAAAAATCTCAAAATCCCAAAAGTAGTCAACTCCATGTTGACGATTTCAATGCTCTTCATAGTCAATAGCACTTTGCATTTTCCGAGAAAGTGTTTCAAAACATGTCGCAGTGGAACAACCACGCCAACATGTGAGTAATAATACTTGTTATAGTTATAGTCGAACATAGTACTGCCATTCTTTTCATTTCTATGCCAATTTCATCGACATTGATGCCAATATATCTCAATCAATATAGTGCACCCAACAATTGGCGATATCTTCAGTTTTGGCGGCAAACAGGGCCCCGGAACATGATGAATAGGCTTCATTGGATGCACAAATAACGCAACGCTCTCACACTATTCTTTTGTTTGAGAGTGCTGCTGTTTTCATTATACCACTAATGACTATTTCTTAAAATCAAAACAAAGCAGAGAGTTTGGATTGAAGTGTCATACAACAGAATGACATTGTTTAATGCTGGTTCAGGGGCTGATTTATCTCCTTTTGCGCTAACACAACATTTGCATTCAACAATGACTTTTTATTTGATATCTTTGCATGTGTGCAGACTAAGTTAGTCAATGCATATCAGGTGGTTATTTTGGGGAATAATTGGTTAATTTTCACTCTGTAGCTAGGGAGAGCAAGCAGGATATGCCGATCCGGCCGATCCGGCCGATCGTGGCGAGTGAGGTCCCGGGTTCGACCCCGGGGTGCGTTTGATTCAGGTGTTAGTTTGATGAAGGTCGAGCATACATGTCAACCTTCGTCTAGGGCAAAAACGGAGATCAATGACATTGATGAAATCACTGATGGGGTGCCCCCCTCCATATGGCAACGCAGGGAAATTGTTCGTATTTCAGTGGCTAGGAATGGCACCAGGAAGCACCGATTGGTTCAAACTTTAGAGTTTTTAAACCCATAATTTTGGTACAAATAATCCACTTAACAAACGTTTCAAATAAATTCAACGATGAAAATAAAGAAAGCCATGGCTTGTACATGTACCAAAGAGAACATACAAACGCATATTAGTAGTGATTTTAGCAACTATGCAACAATAATAATGTAACATGGAAGGAAAATAAACTTATGCAGTGGTTATCTTATGATCACAAAAAACATCATTAATCAGCTGATACATTGATTCTATTTCACGATGGCTGGCATGTCCATAAATGAGGTGCATATATATTGTATGGTGATAACTTATAGGTCCGTTCGAGTCCTCATGTCTCGAATTAAGATTGGCTGTTATTATTTTTGTCTCTGCCAGCATCTGTAACAATCCCATAGTAGTTGGATTTTGCTAATTTCTTCATGTTCATCGTCGCTTCTTGACCAATAGCGAAGTTAAGCATGCGGATTGTTTTTGTTCTTCCACAATGATAATCGGCTGTGATTTTGCTGTCTGTAAACATCCGTTTGAACAAACGATTGGTGGAATCAGCCGACAACGAGCAATTATTAGCAACCAGTGAAAATAAACTTCAGCCAGCGTTAGTAACGTGCAATTTATTATGTAAATACATAAATAAATAAATTATGTTGGTATAGTGCAATATCATTCGAATTAAGTGCACAAAGCAATGCCCATGAACCACGAAGGCTTAAATCATTTGTTACACATGTATAAGGTCCCCATTATAAATCCAAAGACTACGTTGGGGAAACAAACTCATTTTCAATGGATTGGAAGTGCGTTTTGATACAATCATATACCATCATAACGCACTCGTGATCTCCAATCGACCGGGCTATACTAGTACATGTGAATGATACGTGTTACACATTCAGCCGGTAAGTCGGATACAAATATCGCAGCCAAGCAATTCTCCAGTACATCGCTCAGTCGAGAACAAATATCACCAACATGGACTGTAAATAGTGTAATGTGCTATGGCGTTCGTCAGTTGACCTTTGTGCACTCATCAGGTCAGGGTCGAGCTCTGCGAAATAGTACCAGGCGAATAATTGTATTCGCTCTACTGACGCTTTTTATTAATTCAACAAATCGATATAAATTGATCCTAATTAGTAGCAATACTATGTCGATCTGGAGGACAATAGTATTCTCTGTTGCGTCATTTCCGTTGAGAGAAAACAAATCGATGGAAGAGCGAATGACGTCAGCGTAAGAAACAAACAAAGGCCTCGTGACGTCACTCTTCTTGTTTCCTAATACGACGGGCGAGATTGACAACCGTGACGACCTCATGCATCGAAATCAACAGGTTTATCAGGCGCATCAAATCGACGTGCATTTCACGGATAAACCACCAGTTGATATTCAAACGATATGATCAGTTTTCTGAGGTTTTCAAATTGTGCGCCATTAAATTTGACCAGTTGCCAAACCATAATACTAGTTACCATGGCGACCTGAGTAGCGTTTTGCCTAGGATTTGAAATGAATGAAACTCATTCGCATAATTAAATTTATAACTTAATATTTATCAATATCATATACTACAGGAGAGAAGAAACAGATCATTGTTGATGAAATTGACTAATCAATAATTAAAAATCAATAGTTAAAATTAAAGAGAGATTGAACGCAGTGGAAATGAAATTACCTACAGTTTATTATGATTGATGAATCATCCGCTTCGCCATCATGCATCATTGGCTGCTCAATACTCACACATCATTTTAAAAAGAAAATTGTTTTGTTCCAAAATACGTGTAAACAGCATACAAAATGAGAAGCGGAATTCTGGTGACGCTCCGTTTTTTTATTTACATTATGCTTTTTTTCTTTGAGAGAATTGAAAAAAAAAAAAAAGTTTTTAATGTCCACGTGAGTTATTTACAAGCGATTTTATTGTCATCAATATTAATTTTTTTTTTTCCACATAATTTGATAAAAATGTGTGTTCCTGGTGTGTATGTACTTCTTTTGGTTCTATGTACAAATTATTTATAATAATACATTTCGACTTTCTCAAATTGTCAGACACAGAAAATAAAGAATAGAAAAGGAGAAAAAAAAATTAGAGAGCAAAAAAAGAAAAAGTCACTTGCAGAGCACATACATTAAAACAAGAACTGAAATAATATAAACTGTAGAAAAAAAAAAAAAAAATGAAAGAAATAAAATTGTTGCAGTGTTTATTTGTATTTCAATGTTAATAATAAAGAAAGACACCCCAGGTATGTTATTATGTGACGACTTGTAAGAAAAAAATATGAAAAAATGAAAGAAATAAAATAAGCATTGGGCAAAATTAAGGTTGGTTTCACCTTATTAAGCAGAGTAATCAGGTCACACTGACCCACATAGGAAACCAGGTCACACTGACCTAGATTTGTCAGTTGGACCTAATTTATATAATTAAATCAGCATGACCTATTAACCCCCTCCCAACAGAAGCATTTTTGAACTGAGTGGAATGATTTGTTTATAACCTCGAAGGAGATATTATTATTATTATTAAACACCAGTCGAGCATCCTCACCATTATAAACACACGTCGTACGTACACACAAATAGGAAGTGGAGAAAAATAAAAACTTCAAGAAAGAAATGATATATGTAATGCGCATAATATATAAATGTAGTGTGTGTGTGTGAACCTTTTTTCTCTCTTTTTTTTTTTTTCCTTCTTTTCTTTACAGACGAAAACAAAAACAGAGAATAAAAAAGAATTCATCTGGGGTGGTGACAGTGCTCTTGTTTTTGCTTTCATGAAGAGGAAGAGGAGGAGGAGAAATAAAGAAGGAGAAAAGAAAAAAAAGAGCAGTTTTTGTTTTTTTAAAACCATTTAAAATCCTAGGCGTTGGCTGAAGAAGGTGCTTGTTGCGGGGGTGTTCTTCGGGGGGGCTGTGAGGGGGGCAGGGGGGCCACTTGGCGGTGAGCGCGTCCGGGGGCTTCTTGTTGCTCAGGGGGCTCGTTGCTATGTGGCACGACTCTTCTTCTTCTTGCGTTTGCGAAAAAAGCAACATCTGAAGAAAAAGAAAGGAAATAGAACTGATTACAACTGCCATAAAAGCACTCTCCATGCAGGAGGATTGTAAATTTGGTCCACGCTCGCAACATTGTGTCAATTTGTGTGAAGCCTTTGAAGTGGGTGAATAGTTCATTTGCAGTTTAATAAAACCGCAGTATTCAGTGCTATAGGATCCAGGCACAAGAGTCCACCCGAGAGAATCGACGGCGATGCATTGGTTAATAATTCAAAAACTTTTTAAAGTTAATCACTTGCAGGCTCAATTTCACCTCAGGTAATTAAACAATATGTATCATCTGCACAAAATGTATAATTATGTATCATTATTTAGCCCTTCCCCCCTACCACTCTGGTTTTTACAGCAAACTGCATTCGAGGAAACAGCAAAGTGCGGTCTTTCAAAAGGTGCAAAAAAAAAAAAAAAAAAAAAAAAGACGATGTGAACTGACTTTGTTTCATCGACGACTTCGACGTCGACAGGTGCTGTGATTGGCGTATTGGAGTGGCCGGTTGGGTCATCATTCAGCTCTCCATTTGTGGAACTGACCACCTGAAGCAGAGGGAAAACAATGAAATCATCCGCAAAAAACAACCCTCGTGAATACAAAAATCCCCCAAGACTAAACAATCCAAGAAGTAACTCATGCCAAATAATGCAACATAAATGATGAGTAAAAAAAGAAAAAAAAAAAAAGAAAGAAAAAAAAAAACCTGACAAAAAGATCTCATAAAAATAAAAACAATTGCGGATTTCAAAGCGGACACAGCAAATTAAACATCCATGCATTTGGACTCCGAGCGACAGATGACACAACACAGGAGGAGGAGGAGGGGGGGGGGAAGGGGAAAAGAAGGCAACAGCAGCAGCAGCAGCGTCATCAGCACACGAGCGAGCGTTACCTGCACGGAGCCTCCATGGCGATCGGCCGAACTGAGGTTTGGGCCGAGGAGGTTTGAGGACTGTCCCCGGGATTCCCCCCAAGCAGTTCCCCCGCCACGGATATTCGACTGAAACAACAAAATATAAGGTGAACTTTTGAGAGGTGTCCTTATTTGGTGATTCAGTGATCTTTACCCAAACAGAACAACCGAAACATGACACAAAAGTGCAACGAAAAAGCAATTTCTTCCTGTTGTTCTTGAGAAAATGACAACATTGAGCTCTTGTGTCGAGGATTTTCAGTATGTATCATAAATTCATAATTCTAAAATGCCATTTTTTATGCTTGGTCAGTAATGCCTGAAGTAATTTTGCACACAATTTGATATACACTAAATTATTCAAGACATTCAAGCATTTGAGTGCTAGAAATAGTTGTCAAATAAATTGTAATTTTGACACTCGACAACCAATTCATCGGATAAATGCATCAAAGTAACATCAGAATTTTAAAGGCTTTTAATTACAAAATAAGGAAACAAATCGTCCAGGTAATTAAGGTAGTTTAGGAATCAACAAGATCAAGAGTGCAACTAGATAAAAACCACAAAACAACTGAATCTCTTAGATCAAAGACCAAAAAATAGGAACTTGAATAAACTCTTACAATAATAAATCCAATTTGACGTGAAAAATCAAATGCGATAAAAAAGTCCCCAGCTCAATTCACAAAGATGGAAGAAAACAAAAAGGACCAGATAACAGTCTTCATAAATCTTGTTCAGAGCATTGTGGGATAGCCAGAAAAAATTACAGAAGATGAATATGTACATCTTGATTTCTATACCAGAAAAAAAAAAAAAAAAATGAAAAGCAGAAAAATAAAATAAAATAAAAAATATAAATTTGTTCTTTCAGGGGAGTTGATTCAATTCAAATCGCTATGGTTACCGTACTTAAGAGTAAGGGAGACTTACCTTTGCAGGATTGAGGTGTCGTTTGCGATCATCGTCAGCGGCTCGGTTGGGAGAATTAGCAGCGTCATTTGGGTGGATTGAGACCGGAGTTGACTGCAATAAAGTGCATGAACAAAGCACGTGAGAAAGTGTTTGGTCATGTGCCAACGGAGGGAGCCCTAGGGGGGAGGGGAGGCGTAGGGAGGGACACTAGTGCTGCTAGCCACACAACAATTGCACTAGCTTCGTAAGGAATCACAAGTGCTGGTTTTGTTTTCATTTAAGAGCAGGGGGTTCAACGACCTTTGTGTGACCTCACCTGAGCAGCAGCTTCTTCCCCGGTTACTTTGTTATCGCCAGACTAATGACACAGGAAGATTTCAAGAGAGATCAGTGGGTGCGAGTTGCTACGGCAACGTTTCAAAACAAGTGCCCACGATTTGTTTATAAATGAAGTTGACATTATTATTTTTATTTCACTTTAAATAAAAATAAGTTGATGGAAAGTATTACATAAGATACGATGACATTGCGTACTGAGAGATTAGAGGTTAGCAAGCTACACTTACTATTTGTCGGCCTGTCCAGTCAAACTCCCAGTCGCATTCCCATCCACTTCTTGTCATGAGATCAGTAAATAGCTTTCGAAGATAATCGTAGTCTGGCGTCTCGAAAAAATCTAACCTCCGAACATAACGCAAATACGTGGCGAGTTCCTCTGCAAAAAGAGAAAATAACATTCCAATAAAAATTAATTTTAGAATTCAAAAAAAAAAAAAAAAAAAAAAAAATAAAAAAATAAAAAAATAAAGAAAAAAGAAGAAAAGAAGTAAGATTTTATCGACAGTTTTAAATTTAATCTCCAATCACGCCATTACCTGGGAAGTTTTCACAGAGAACTTCAATTGGTGTGGCCCGTTTTGTGTCTCCGATCTTCTGATATCTCTCTTTCAATGTGTCTGCCTTGAGCCCCTGCCAAGGCAGGCTCCCTCGCAAAAAGTACATGAACATATGACCCAAAGCCTCTAAATCGTCTCGCCGACTCTGCTCTGTGAACGAGAGATAGAAAATTAACACCACAACCAGGGCGATACCCCACAAGAGTCAATCCAGGGTACACCTCCATGGCTACACAGTTTGCTTTAACCCCAGATCAATAGGAATGCCTGGGAGGTATACAGCACTCGTCTCTCTAGAGCTACGTCACAGTGTTATGATATCGTTATCACTCCATTGTGCATGACACCTAAGCCACTTAGTGCATCAAGGAGGTCAACAGCCTCAGCCAAAACGGAAATAGCACCTGAGACACTTGTAGCGAGATATTCAATCACTACGATTAATTACATGGAAACAAAAACGAATACGCATGATAAAAGCATACATCACAGGCAGACTGCCGCTCTCAGTCGGTTCAATAACGTCGTGGCTTCTATCAGTTTTGAGCATTGACCTATTAG
This sequence comes from Capitella teleta, assembly GCA_000328365.1. Taxonomy (NCBI): domain Eukaryota; kingdom Metazoa; phylum Annelida; class Polychaeta; family Capitellidae; genus Capitella; species Capitella teleta. The sequence continues at coordinate 170,958 of KB312450.1, read as the reverse complement.
TAAGACCCTGGCAATTGACCTACATGTGGTCTATCAAGATAACTATTTACGCAAAGCAAGAAAAAGAAAAAAGAAAAAAGGTAGACGCTCGTCTATGCTGCTCAAAAGAGGTGATTAGCTTCTAAACAGGATCACTTGCACTTACCTCAAGATACGTATCCTGAAAACAGAGCGTTTCAATCGTGAACTGACCTTTGCCCAGGTGAGTGTTGATGCTCATGTATCGGGCAGTTCCAGTGAGGCTCTTGTGCTCCCTGTACGGGATGTGTTTGTGTGTCTCGGGGTCAATGTACTCTTTGGCGAGACCGAAATCTATGATGTGGATACAATGCTGCTTCTTGTTCGACTGTCGTCCGATCAGGAAATTCTCAGGTTTCACGTCTCGGTAGATGAGATGCTTCGAATGCACGTACTCCATCCGTGTGATCTGGAGGATGGCAAAGCATCATGAATTTTTTGTGTCTCACAGTATGATGTGTGATTATTAGAATTTCTGTCTGTCACGATACTCACCAGTTGAATGGCTACCATGAGAACTGTTTTCAGCGAGAATTTCCGATCGCATAAATCGAAAAGATCTTCGAGACTGGGGCCCAGCAGTTCTAGCACTAAGGCGTTATACTTGCCGCAAGGACCAAAGTAGTAGACTTGAGGGACGCCCTCTGTGAAAAGAATCGTCAAATAGTGAATCTCCCGTCTGAAGGGTATTTTGAATTTAAGAGAGAAAAAAAAAAAGGAAAATAAACAAAAACATCAAAAGCTTTAAGCTACAATTGAACCAGATGAGGAGTTTAATATTAGACAGCAGTATCAACCCGTTAATTCAAAGGCGAGTGCTATGCTAAACTGTCCATGATTGAGCACAGGGATTCTATAGAAGTAAGGATTGCGCTGACTCTAGGTTCTTCATCTCAAAAGTATCAAGTTGAACAAAAGAAACTCAATCTATTTTTTAAGTTATAAATTAATGTCAATTCATATCAATGATATGATGCTCATCTCTGGGTCTCCTTTTGACTGTTCTGAATAAAATACAGATTCCATTTCAAAGTTGAAATCAACTTCAAATGCAGTTCCGTTGATAACTTGATACGCCGTCTCTTTCTGCATCAGAACCAAACTCAAGTTCAGAACCGAAAAAGGTTCAAAACTCTTGAAATCAATCACCACCAGACAGAAATCAATATGAATTAAACCAAACTCCCTGCGAGAAACAAGTAGGATACGCTGATGTAACAAAGGTCACCGGAAGTAAGGATTTGCAGCAGACGGCAATCCACATTTGGATCAAGGGAGACAATTATTACCAAGTATTTATAGCCTCACACCGACCACAATGATGCAACCAGTGAGAGACCATCGAGGGCATATATCACTGTAATATCCGTATCGCTCACTGATAACCTCCTCTGCATCACAATTACGATTGCACAAGATCACTGAGGATTTATCTGCACAATTGGTTAGAATGCTGGCGGCTGGCTTTGAAAATTGAATCTCCAGTCGCCAGTGCAAAGCCATCATGTCTGAAAGCAAGCACGCTGATAGCACTATGCAAATGAGCAACAGAACCTTACGCAGCCATTGTAAGCAAAAGAGGGGTCACTCATTACATGTCCAGGTATTGTCAGATTTCACTCCATCATGCATTATTGACAACACTTCATTGTTCTATGTGAGCTGACAACGTAGCTCAGATTGATCATTTTGCAAGGACCAGTAAGGAGCACCGTTTTGCACAGAAACTTGATTGACCTCAACATGAGTAAGTCGCAGCAAACGAGGTGGTCGTTAGCACAACTCACGAGTAAATTAGATACGGTAGCACCTGGTGAATAGGCCTGACTAGGAGCCAGTAGACCTCTCGCTCACAAGTTCAATTCAAACCGAGAAAACGGGTCAATAAATCCTGGAGTTGGGCTACCTAACCCGCCTACTTAATAAACCAATCAGCGACACAGGGAAATGAAAACATCGTGGGATTACAAGGTGGAGGGTGTACTTTTGGGTTACGGGGGAAAAGATCCGGTTGTCAAGAATGAAAAAGGGAGATCAATACTCTTTATTGATTGGTTCTCCCCTCAAGGCTTGTACGCTATATACAACGCCAATGCCAGAGATAGCACCCTCACGATACATGACAAAACCTTTAGGCTTTTACACATCATAAGTTCATGACCGTTGAAATAGCTATAAAATTATAAAAGATAAGTTTGAAAATGACAATTCCAATCTGATAACACTGATCAATGAGATTTGTTGATGAAGTCGGCAATACTTATTACTATTTGTACTAAGTTATTACAAATACGCGCGTCAATCAATATTCCGCAAACTTACACAGAGCCCTTGTATCATGGCATTTCAGTGAGGTCATTTTTATTACCTCGCCTAAGTGCTGTAACCTTTCCACAAAACCCAGATTCACAGGCACTTGTGCATCGTACAAAGCACAAGTTCGGAGCAAATAAAGCACGTGGGTTTCAACTGAGTCATTAAAACCGCAAAAACCAAATAAGGACAGTTGCTTAACTCAAGCAGAAGAGTCCATAGGGATACATAACATCAAATAACAAGTGTATGTTCCACTTTCGTTTTCAAGTTAAAGTGGGGAAGAAAAAAACTCAGAATTCATAACAGTAAATACCACATTGGATCAATGAAAGGCTACATCTTCAATGCTATGGGCTTAAAAGCAGCTTGACGTGCATTACATGATTTATATCACGCATCACAATCAGGAAAATTGAACTGATTGAAATTATCACAATATAATGTCATACACCAATACTACGATGAACTGTTTACATTCTAAGAGCCTTAATAACATCCTTTCTGAACTACAAGCGTCATAAAATCTCTCAAGAATTCTGAACTTCTGATTACAGAGGAATAGCAGCTTATAAGAGTCACAAACATTCACGATATTAATATATCAAGGAAGTTCTACATAATTTGGATTTATTAAGGTTAGATACCCAGAACAGTGACCTCTGTCCACTAAGGTCAACAGAGTTCACGGCGAGGCCATGAAATAAGCAGGGCAATTATGACATAATTAAGCATGACTTTTGACATGATGTGACATCAAGATCGTTTGAATAATTAAAACCATGACGCCAGAAAATAATTCTGCAGATCTGTTCCATCATCAAATCCAGACTTACAAAACTTAAACTGCGTGACAGCTCCTGTGGGACCATTAACAAGTCCAATATGACAGATTCATAATATGGACATAATTAGCAATAATAGCTGAGTGAGCGAGTAACTTGAGCAGCCAGCAATTGCTCACAGCGTCTGGTAAACACAGGCGCAAGGGGCCAGCTCCCCCAATACGCGACTCAGTTAATAATTAATTGGCTAACGTATGCCAAAAACAGAACAGGGCTATACAAGGGAAATATCACTATTAAGATCTTAAAATATTCTCCAATCACTGGATGAGAAACAGAAGAGGGAGGCCACATGCCATCAACAAACAATTGCTGCATCTGTGGAGTTGTATTTACAACATCATGAATTGTTAACAATGAACCCCTCACCCTGTGTACTACTGTTTATGATACAATTCAGAAACAAATTCTGCAGCCCCTAACTGAGGTAAATGATACGATAGGGATATATCTCCACAGTCAAGCATAAAGGCAGAGGAGAGGGGGTTAGTACTTTGTTATATACGCAGGTGACGGCCGTGAGAAATATTTTCACTCAGCGGAAATTTGAATGTTAAACAGTAGGACGGAGAGACTAGCGTTGCTGGGTGATTGTCTCCACTTGAGTTGAGGACGTCATAAAAGGAGAATGAGGAAGAGGTTGAAATAAAGGCACCTGGAGTCACGGCATGGAGTGTGATTTAATTAATTCAACAAAATCTACAGGTACAAAAAAAAAAAGAAGAGGTCAGGTACAAGAAATGGGAGTGTGCAATTGCCGAAAGTTTGGTGATTAATTACAAATTGGATGTTTGAACTTTTGACAGTGCTAACCTGTCTGAAGGATCAAGAATCAAGTTGATCAAAGACGGGTAACTTTGTGAGAAATAACGAAATATCTCAAAAGCATCAAGTACAGTCATGCAATTGGAATCCGCATGGGTTTGTGGATATGTGATCATGAAGAGAGGGAATTAGGAATTATGGAACATACTAGTAGCCAGGTCGTCCAAAATGTGCGAGAAATGACCCATCAAATGATACGTTACATAATAGCAATACCTCTTGATGGAAAACTTACAGCCGAGGATGTAAACATTCACAAACATAAAGACTGTGAATAATACACTGATGAGGCAGTGGTTAGCAAATACTGCTATGCTTGTGGAATTCACACTGGAAGTTGAGTATAAACCGCAGCAGTTAATCTTCTGGTAAATGCTACCTAAAATAAACTGAGCGTACTACTATGAAATCTGCACCCTGGGGAAATGAGTGATAAGCACGATCCAAATAAAGGACGATTAAATTATGCCTAAAAAACCATGAATCAAACCGCATTATCACAAATAACTGATAACAATCTCAGATGCTTATGATCTCGATGGAAGATGGTCGCAGGAACAACAGGAGTTATAAATCATATGAAATATAAAAAATTAAAAGGAAATGCAATGCTGCTGATTTTACCTGTCTTACCTGACTGTCCGAGTTGTTTGTAGAAACGATATTCTAAATGCAGTTGAGGCGCTCTTGATTTCATGGGTTCCTGAACAGAGAATCGGATAATAGTCAAGTTCATTGAGGTCAAAGAGCAACTCACCAATTTGATGGCCACATGTTCGTTATTGTACAGGTTTTTGCCTGGAATGAAAAAGAAGATAAGAAGCTGCATGAGGAATAGCAAAAATTGTTGATGACATATTGAAGGAAACCCCCAGTAGATGTGTTTCAATATAACTAAGTTTAATAACTTTAATTATACAGTGATTTAGGGATTGAAATTTGAAGCTTTGGCTTTTGAGAAATGAGAATAAGCATTGTTAAACTCACCGAGCCTGAGTTCTCCGAAATTGCCACAGCCAATCTTCTTTCCAACACGGAAATTGGGGCCCACCATCAGGACCCCAGAATTTCCTGATCCTTGCCGATTGCTGTGCATACCGCGACCGCTGGCTTTAGAAATCCTACGACTCGGATCCTCAGCAGACCTCCCTCGATCTCCTTTAGGAACACTACTCATCCTACACCGAGATCCACTTCAAATCCACAACACAGTATCTGAGTATAATCACAAAATAAACAAGGGTTTGCAGGAGAGGTGGTGGGGGTCTGTTGTCAAACGCCCAACACACACTGGATCATGCTTAAACTGAGCACTATTCAGCCAAAATCCTATCTACATTTTGATTTTCGATATTTTTCACAACTTGAAGCAGACATGGAGAGGGTAACACAGAAAATTAAGAGGAAACCCTCAAACACAAGTTTTCCTCAGTTTTCCTTTTTGTCGATTGTCATTCAGTTGCAGATCCGGTTGAAAAATGTTAATCCGCGCATGTGTTTTGATCAAAATACTATTTTATAATCAAAAATGATTGGAGAAAAGCAAAATATTTATGATCGGATACCGATGACGAGATCCAATGAACAATATGTTGCAAAATGATTCAGATAAATAATCGAACTCGTTATCCAGCGGAAGATTTTATAAGTGATGCGGCCGGCGTGACATCGCGCATGCGCTGAAGGAAATCACGTCTCCATGGTAACTTTATTAAAATCATGAAATTTAAAGATTAAAGTGAATTATAAGTCTCAACAAACTCAATAAATGGGTGCAGAAAGATTTGCGTATCACCAGAATTCCGTAAAATACCCAGTTTCTGTCTCGGATCCGACTTGGATCCGAATGACGTCATTCAAGGAATTCCTTCATATCCGGTATCCCCCAACATGGCGGCTGTTTTCAAAATAAACCAGAAATTCGACGAAACATATTGATAAATTAGTTGCATTTCACTCGCTGTTGGCGTTCTATCAAGCCACGATGATTGATAAAGAACGTTATTTAGTTGTGGTCTCTGTTTTGGAAGGTATGACGCTAATTATATGCTTGTTATTATCTTGTTTCTCCAATGTTTATTGGCTCCTAGTTGATTTCTGTTCAGACTTGTCACTTGATAACTGTTATCAGGTTAACATGTCAAAAAAATGTTAAATGCTCCATTTAGTAACAATAATTGAACAACTCTTTTCAATTTAGATTATGTTATTTTGTTATTTCAATGAGTCCTATCTGAAAATGCATAACAGTCTCATTGCCATGATGATGATGATGGTAATTATGTATTAAATAATTATTCGGTATTAGTTAGCTGACATACTACAGCGAGCCCAACGGGTCCCGCTGTACGGTAAACGCATTAAACTCCAGTTCGCGAACCACGATTTCTAGAATTCCACGCTTGTAATTATATTTATGAAGACACCAGGGTCTGCAGAGCCATACCAGTTAGACGCTGGTACTAAATTTTGTTTGAAACCAGTACCATAAACCTACTTAAACTGGATCCGCAACGAAAAAAAGTGACATTACAGGTTTCTCTCTGCTTTCCAATTGTTGTGTCACATGACCTGCATCACCAATCGATATATGAACAATTTTATTCATTTTCATTTGAAAGTCGTGAGAGAAGTTTGAGCGGGAAAGTGAACCATGTGCGCTTGTTTACAATGCAGTGCGTATGCGCTGAGTGACGTCACTCGCAAAATGGCGTTTGTTTACTTCTTCACGAAGTGATATTTTGTTGCTCGTTTTAATTAAAGGGATGGGGAACTGAATTTTAAGTGATGTTCTATTGACTCATAGCACCAATTGATAGCATTCCGTGCCAAAAAAACCATGCCTGGATGCAAGCGTAAGGAAATAATCCATTCCGAATATCGGGGTTAGCATTGGGCCTATGGGAGAATGACTTCCATTACGAAGTATAGGAGGCAAACGTCAGCTGAAGGCTTGCCGTGATTGGTCTCGTTCCCCTCGTGAAGCTATCGATTTCAGCCAATCAGAGCAGAGCATCTTCGCCATAAAAGGACATCTTTGTTGTTTCCGAAACGAAAGCGCATGCGTGGTGCACTCTGGCTGACCTTTTTACTGTTTCAGGATGAGAAACGTGGTAGGTGTCCTAGAAAATCGCTTGTTAAAATATGAAAAATAGCGAAAAATATTTTTTTTTGCGCCGGACTGGTGGCAAAATGATTATTCTATCTATTTCCGAAAAGAAAATAAAAAAATATCCAGGGGTTTAGTCGCAGGACACGCTGATATGACGAGGCCCATTGTAAAAGATGGGGAACTCGGTGTTTCATCACAGCTCCTGACGTCACGCCTAATTAGCAATATATCTCCCGCGAAATCGTTAGCGATGATATTTCTTGTGTGGGCCAGGCATAGGAATCATTTTTGGTGCATCAAATAACGACTCAAAGTCCATTTTTAACCAGTTCTCCCTCCCTTTAATGTAAGTTTGACATGATGGTACTGGCTCATATTGTTTTTTCTTGGAGCATAAATATACCAGCTAACGTCTGGAGGGCTTAAACACAAGGATTTGTCGGATAATATGTCTATATTTATCATACAATCGGCTGAGTGTGGAGCCTCGCTGCCAGTATACGCAAAAAGAAGCGGTTTACCGTCGGGCGAGGTATACAGACCTCGCCCGAGAATCTGTGCTAAGTATTAGTCTATTTCATGATGATGATGATCATGATGATGACGCTTTGAGTTTAGTAGTTAGTTTTGGCCTCTTCACTTTAATGGCTTTTACCTTAGGGTACTTACTGTGTAGACCTTTCCTGAGGTTGCATATTAATTAAATATTAGCCCAATTTATCATATGTGTTGGACTTGGGAAAGTAATAAGTGTGGCAATAAGACCTGAGCAATTATGATGGATAAGGCCTACATTTTTCTTTAAAAAATTTTACAGGCCGCAAGTTCCCAAAGCGACCCCGACACAAATTACTGGTAGAAGCAAGATTTGATGGCGAACTACTCGCCACAGATCCTGTGGAGCATTCTGAGAGCCCTGACTTCACTCAAGAACTGGCATGGGAGCTGGACAAGAAGGCTCTTCACCAACACCGACTCCAGCGTACTTCTGTTAAGGTACAATCTACGCTCGTCTCTTGCCTATTTCTCTCATTTGATCTTTCATCCAGGTGCAAGTGTACTCAGTCGACAGTCAATCCACCGCGAGAGAAGCAATTGGTTACGTTGTTTTAGATTTACGCTCAGCCCATAACACTCAGGCGACGAAATGGCATCAATTATTGCATACGAAATACAATAAGCACAAACCGGATATCCGACTTGGAATTTATATTGACAGCGATAAAGGCGAAAACAAAGTCCACACAAAAGCGCACAACAGTGAGTTTTGCGCAAGTTTGAACGAACCCTAAAATTGTATTGGTATCTGTTTCATTCTTTTCAGACACCGTGATTGGTCAGATGCCTCTAACGCCTCGATCTCTTCGTCCTCTGTTAAACACTACGGAGGGTTATTATCAAATTGGACCCAAAGCGCACTGTAGTGATCATTTCATGCTGTCCGTAACTGTTGCGTTTGCAGCTAATCTCCCTCAGGTTGGTGAAGGAATCAAACCGACGAGAATATTTATGATACTTTTGAATTTTTTTATTTGATCTGAGATGGTTTTTGTTGCAGTTGGTTCCTGTGAGCGTTCCATTATCCTCGTCAGATTTCTTCTTCTATTATTCTCTTCTGGGGAACGATGTCACAAATGAAAGTTTTCGTGATCTTGTGAATCCGAATTTCTCTGCGGAAAGAGCATCTGTGAGAATCAGGAGTAGTCTTGAGGCACTGCGAGATTTTTTCAGCAGTCAGCCTGGGCTAGAGGTACCGCACCAGCACCTATCATAGAGGACAATTAATAAACTTTCTCTTCAGGTTCACCTGTGTTGTGGAGATCAATCACTTGGAAGTTGTCACATTGGACTCAACGCTTTATTGAAAGATGGCAGCACAGAAATTTACATGAAGCCAGTATCAATTGAAGGCGCATTTGAAGTTTGTGGATTTAAATATTATTGTCTGATTTTGTTATAATTTTTGTCCGCTTTTTTATGTTCAGTTGGTACCTCCGGCAAGAACGAAGCAGAAGTTACCTCCAATTCCGGAAGACATGCGACCCATGGTTGGAGTTTCTCTTCTGCTACGCAAAGAAGAAATGGTTGGTTAAATTTTGTTTTTCTTCTCATGTGTTAAATTGTGTGGCTTTATTTAGTTTTAATTTATTTCAATTTTTGACTATTGATTTAATAAAATAATTACGGTTATACAATAATGATTGACTTGTAGGCATATTTAGAATCCATCACAATGGAACAAACAGCTATCCATATGAAACGTAATGTTCAAATTGTGTTTGGTCACGATACGCTTAAGATTAACACAAAATTGGGTGCACTAATTGAATGCTTATCAGCACTTAACCCAAGCACTAGGAAATACTCATCCGTCAATGGTAAATTGGTAATCATAATGTTTCGGGGAAAACCCAGCTGTCAAGTCCTCTTAGAGTGCTTAAGTCATTCCTAAATGCAAAAATGTACTCAATCAACCAAGGAAACTTCATTATGGATTAACCTGGTATTTTTTGTAGAGTCCGAGTGACAAACAATCTCAAGCGAAATCATCGCCTCAGCTTTCCATCCCGTCCCCAAAGAAGGAAGAAGAGGTTGAGAAGAAGGTCGCTTCCCCCCGCCCCTCATCCCCACCTGCCACTCACGAGGGAAGCTACACGGAAACATTCGAGAGCAGAGAAACGACCGACAACGTCCCCAGTTTAGGCCAAGAAGTTCGCCAGAAAGCTCAAGCCCAGAATGGTAACTTTTAGTTTGATCAGTTAATTAGTTAATTGTTCCCTTGTAAATTTACAAGTTTTTGTTCTTTCAAACCACTGAGCTATTGTTTACACACTCTCAATCACAAATTATGAATTCTGGCAAAAAAATCAACTCGAGAATTTGTACGTGTATTTTGTTGTCCTTATGGAGGGAACGATTGAGCTGAAGTGGATTCACCCTGATGCAGCTCATTGGTTTGATCCGCATGCTACACTTAAGATGTTTGTGGAAGTGTGTTGTCGGAGCATGTTTGACCTAGTTCTTACTTCAGCCTCCCCAACTCCCGTTAAGGATAAAACTCCGGATATTTCCCCGGTACAACGGGAACGTTCGCCTTCCCCCCTCCTGCAAAAGAGTCCTCCTCAATCACCTCCCCGCCAAGGTACAAGCGTGATGATGAACTATATAATATTCTGCATTCAACAATTCTTGTTTCTTTTGTTCTTTTCGGAGAATCTGAAATTTTACTCTCTTTGCAGTTATTCACGCCAACATCCCAGTCGTGAAGGGGGCTCCGATCGGAGCTCATCACTTTGGATTCTCAATCGAACTGCGATCTCTTCGTAACCTACATTTTCCGCACCCCGTCAATGCATTCCTTCGCTACACTTACCCGTTCTTCGGGAGCTCCGCCCCTGTCATCACTCAGCCCCCGGTTGAACTCCGACCTCACATGGAGGCCACCGTGCCTCAGTCGTTCTGCTTCTTTGATTTTGCGTCCGTTCCACAACAAATGCACGACGCTTTTCTGAGGTTACATCGTTGAATGGTGTTTCAGTCTGAATGTTTTATTTGTTTCTTTGATGCAGAATGCCGTTGAATGTTGAACTCTGGGACAAGCAGAAGGATAAAGCAAGCAGCGTTCTTCTTGGAAATGCTCGACTTTCGTTAGCCGAGGTCCTCTCAGCTGAAAGCAGACATATAATGGTTCAATCAATCAATCAATTGATCATTTTGTTATTGATGAATTTTGTTATAGAACCAGGATGGAAGAGAAGGTAATCGGCAATCGTGGAGTGATTACGTCAACGTGATGTCAACCCAAGAGGGGTAAAGAAAGCTCTTTCAATTAGGATGACCTCATTTTTGAACTCGTCAATTTCAGCGAGGATTCCTCGATGGCTGAAGTCTTTGTTCTCTTAACCCTGGAAGACTGGGGTCCCCTGAATGTTGCTCCAGCACAACGTCCTCCATCTCCAAAGGTACGTACTGGTAAAATATCTCCTGATTTTTATTTGTAAATATATATATCATCAGGGTGTAACTCAGCATGAAGCTCCGCCCCCTGTGGAAGCTCCGCCTCCTGTTGAGCCAAGAGAAACGATGGAGTACAGAGCAGCCATGGAGCTGGAGTTATGGAAGGAGCAACAGGAGGAGATGTTTGATAAACAGGTCTGAGAATAATTGAATGATTTATTGATTAATTGATTATTTGATATCAGTTGAAAGAGAAAGAATTAACGTACATGAAAGCTTTGGCTGACGAATGGAGGAGGAGGCATAAGGATAGAGAAGTCCTCATGCAAAAAAAGGTGAATTTTCATGCAAACTTATGCAAATTATGTAGCTAATTATGCAAATTTATGCTAATAAGGTGACAGAATACAGGCAACTGGAAGAGAGGCTACAGAAGACAGTGGCTGAGCTCGATAAACGTGAGAAGCAGCTAGTTGCCAATGAACAGGAGGTATTACACACTCCTACGTCAGTAACCAGAATGTAACTTGATTATTTCCAAGGTCCTGCGTCTGAGGTCCGACTTACAGCGTGAACATAATCGGAAACTGATGGAGATGAGGGAAGCGTCGAGGCGACAGCAGGAAGATTGCGACCATCAGATTCAAATGCAGAAGTTTGTTTTCTTTTTTTCGTCCATTCTCTTTCAGTATTTTGTATGTGTATTTTTTATGATGTTTTTCTCAGAGATCGTGTTGTTGAGCACGAAGAATCAATGAAACGACTGAAGCAATCGCTGGCGGAAGCAGAATCAAGATATCAGCTCTTGAGCAAGGAGTTTGCGACTTTTCGTGAGCAGCAGAACTCGAAACCAGAAGTCAGGCTGCAGTCAGAGATCAATTTACTGACCTTGGAAAAGGTATTTGGAAGCTACAGTTTAAAGTTGTTTCTCCAAATTTGAATTTTGAAAAAAAAAAAAAAAAATTAACAGTTGGTTACCTTGGTGATATTCAGATGAAAATGCTCATTTGGTTCAACTGGTTTGTTTCATTCAGGTTGAGTTAGAGAGGAAGTTTGACGCCGTAACCAAGTCTAAAGTCCATTACAAGCAACAGTGGGGTCGAGCACTGAAAGAACTGGCAAGGTTAAAGGAAAGACAGCAGACAGCTGCGAAAGAACAGCTGCGAAGGCAGCAGCAGGAGCTGCAACACATGCGGCTGCGATATTTGGCAGCTGAAGAGAAGGAAGTCGTTCAAACTGAACGAAAACAGTTGCAAGACATTAAGGCTGAATTGGATCAGTGAGTTTTAACTACTATGATAATTTTATGCTAATTTATGATAATTATACTCCAGCATAAGGGAGCTGGGTAGCGAGAAGGGTCTGAGTGATACCGCTCCTGCGATTGGTAGCGAAACAGCAGAACTGTACGATGAACACGTCATGCGATTGATCGAGGAAAGAGACTCCCTGCTGCGAACAGGGGTCTACACGACCGACGACCGAATTATTGCTGAATTAGATCGACAGATCCGAGACGCCATGGCAACGAAGGGAAGGTCAGTGTATTCAGTCTTCACTACAACTGGTATTTTAATATCTCTTTTATTATTTTTTTTAAATTTTCAGTTCGACGGTGCAGAAAAGTTTAATAGGAACAATTTGAAATTTACCCGTATTTTTTGTTTTATTTCCGTCCTGTAAATTCCGATGCTTCCTGTTGAATCCATTTACTCATTTTGTGCCTGTGTTAACACCTCTCGTATTGTGGTTTTAATTGGACCCGAATAAAGTGAGAATTCCTTCTTATTTATATTGACTCAAACTCACATTTGCAGAGCGGCACAGAGTTGACCTAGTTTCACAGGTGGGACATAAAATTCATTTTCTATCATGGCGTCTATTTGAGAAGTTGAATTTGTGAAGCGAAAAGCGTTCATCTTGAGTGTGATCCTGACTTTTCAAATGAAAATAAAACTTATTAAATCATGACGCAAATTAACAAAGTTTATCATAAATTTTGGTGTCTGATTGAGATCTTTAACAGAGACAATAATAGATAACTCCCTTGACTGATCTTTAGCTACATGTATATACAATGTATGAATGCATCAAAGAGATTCAAAGAGCCATCAAAGCTTTTGTTATTTAACTGAGATCAAAGCATGAGTGCAACCATCTCTTGACATCTGAGACGGAGATGAACTCCTGTGCCAGCTAATTGCAATTGAAGTCACTCAGTGCCCCAATTAAAGCAGTGTATGGGGCTCTCAAGAAAATCATGATTGGTTTGATTATACACGTACAGCACATGATGTATAATGCACCCAATGAGTTGTACACGGTATTACACATTAAATATCAAATTAATTATTTTGCGATATCATATTGAAACACGCCAGGTATCTTGAGTCTCTTGGCAACTGAGGGTTGACACTCCCAGTGTCCTGACAGCAGGTGTCCTCTTCTTGACATTTGGGCCTCAGAAGCATGCATTTCTGCTGGGGTGGGTTTGGATATGCGTCAGTAGGTCTGACCCGTGGGCAAAATGCATTGAGCAAATGCATGCATGTGTCACTCGATCGACAGGGAAATTTTCACGCCCTCAAGCATGTAACAGGGTGACGGTCTGTTTTCCACAACGGAAAACATATTAAATAGGATAATACACCCCGTAAATGCATCCTCTGCAAGGGTTATACTTCCGGCACTTACCCTATTCCTGAGGACTTCTCAATTCGACTCCAGAATGATCCCGGTAGGCTGATATCAGCCCACAACAAGACCAAGAAATTCTCATATGATAAAGAGAAAGCACAGTTGGAAGAGTTTTATTGAGAGGAGAGTAGAAGTGGACACACGCACAGAAACGCTATTCTTTTTTATGCAGAGGAATGACGAATTTATGGCCAAAAGGCGACGTGTATTTCACAGACGCCGCGCTGAACACTCCGGTCGGTAGACTCAAATCGCACAAATACATCTGCGAACACGTCGTGTGTGCTCCGTGCAGAGGCAGCGCTATGGACAGGCCCCACTTGGGCACACCCAGGGAGCTCCCCCCGGGCCCTGTTGGGGGGTCGATCGCGAGGGCCGAGGCTTTTATCGTTGCGTACCATTCAACGACCGCTGCTGCCCATGGCTCGTGTGAGTTGTCGCAATCGTGACCATCCAGGCCGGATACGACCATTTCTACGCCACTTGACGGTAAATCTGAAGGATGAATAAATGAGGGTTTGAGAGCAGTGGGTCATGAGTGCTTACCGTTTGGATTGGTGACGATATTTGTTTTCGTCATGCGAAGCAGAGAAAGTTCCGACTGTGACTCAGGTGACGCCAGTGTTGACAGCTGACTCGGCACGAATGCTGTCACTTGCACCGTGTGCATTGCCAAGTGCCGCGCACAATTCAACGCCTGCGCACCTTGCATGTGTGGCCCACACAGCACCGTCACACGCGGGCGTTGATGAGCGTTCTGCGGAGTTAACCTGCGCACGAGAAAAATAAATAATGAATCTATATTTTGACCTCAACCTGCCTATGATTTCCACCAAGCAGCTGCAGAATCATCTCCGCGGCTGATCGCCCCACAGCCTCCACCTGTCGCTCACAACTCAGTCCACAGTCAGCCGCTGACTTCATCAAACGGGATCGTAACTCATGGCTGACCGATGGCACCAAAAGTCCAGCGTCCGTGAGATAAGCTCCTTCTGCGTCATCTCCGCCACCAGCGGTTAAAATCTGGCGGAAAACAGCCGGTTTGCTAGGAATGACGTTCTCGTCACATCGGTATTTGTTGTCGATTTTGGACGTCTTCTGAGTGTTCATGGGCGAGTGGCCTTCGATAGCAGCGAACACCGCCTGTTTGTCAAACAGCGCCAGGTTCTTCTCAAAATCAAACTCGTCATTTGCGAATGAAGCGACCGGAGGACTGAAGCAGTCCTCTTTTCTTCCGGTCGGCCTGCGAGGACTGCTTCTTGCTTGGTCCATCTTGCGAGGACTGACCCATCCACGTGATGACCCCTGGTGACCTTGAGCTGTCAGCTGGTGACTTTGAGGTTTTGGCGGCTCAGACTTCACTTCCACAACTGTTGAGAAAACGGAGTAAGTGACAACGATCAAAATGGCCAAGTAAAGAGGAACCCTCTTGATTGTTTTAAAATAGTAGATGCGCCCCAAAAGACAAATTCAAACACAATACATGTACACTTGTTGTGGGTTAATTCCAAGATGCATCTAATTTTAGTGGATTAAAATTAAATGCGTTATCCTCTGTTGTTAACAATGGTCGCTGCTGAGTGAGTAGTTCTTTCAGCAGTTCTGATAAAGAAAATCTTGCACTTGTTGTGTTTCAAGCTATTCTACCAGAGCAAGAAAGTCTTTTCTTAATTGGTCTTGAATTTCATCCATTGCTGGCGAAACGTTACAAAATTGGTCTCTCCACATTCACAAAAGCCAATAGAATCAATCTTTAAAAAGTTCAAAAAAATTCCAAAACAGAGGTCCTCTTTTAAAAGTAATTTAATATTCCCCATAAATCGAGCATAGATCTCATAAGGTCACCCTACACCAGAGGTCGGCATCTCCTATTGGGCGGAGGACCGGATCAGGATAAAGCCACATGGCAAGGGGCCAGACCAGATAATGACCTATAATAGCTAATTAATAACTCTATACAGTGTTTATTCTAGGATTTCCACAGGACACGGTCTTTCTAAAAGACTGGAGACAAGAAAAATATAAGGAAGCTGTGCTGAAGGCACAGAAGCGTGCCCACGGGACACACCGCTAGGGGGGGGTTCAGGGGCATGCTCCCCCAGGATTATTTCTAAAAACAAGCACCAAAGTCCAAAATATGGGCAGTTTGACAGGGATTTTCCTTATTTATAAAAATACCAACACCTCACAAACAATGAAGACCGATTGTGTTTTCCCAAGACATTTAATGCATACAATTGGTACATGTATGTGATTTGTAAATATTTCAGAGGCGACGCTTCTTCTGGCGATACCAATCACTGGCAGGTTCCCGGCGGGGAAGCTCAGTTCACTATTATGAACATCAGAAAAAAGAAGAGCATTATTTTTATACTCAATGTATAAAAGTTCAAGAGTCAGAGCCCTCACAATGTGGCGGGTGCGTCAATGGGGCCAGTTACCCATTAACATCCTTGGAACCAAGGATGTCAGCCATGGTAACATTTTGTCACATTCTTGTGGAATTCGTAACATATCAAAACGTTCAACATTCAGTTGAGCGAACAGTGAATGTAGGTGCAATCACCTCTGATCAAGCTTCCTTGACGCAGGCAATGTGTTTCTACACCATAAATGAATAACTGCAATGACCCACTAAAATTTGTCATTCTGAAGCGGACAAGATAACCTGTTACTAATATGTTAATAATTAAATTAGTATGAAACAGCTTTCAAGGTGACCTTAGCTATTAAATGGCTTTGTATTGAAGGTATAAGTGATATAACACTACCAATCAGGGCATTCTCTGCTACAGTCTTCATAGAAAGCTAAATTGTGAGCCTTTTTGGGGCCGGATTTCATTGAAACTCAACGAAGGGCCGCGGGCCGGACCCAGAGCCCTAGCGGCCCTGGTGGGCCGCCAGATGCCGACTCCTGGCCTACACCCATCCTCATCAATATTGATACGTTAGCCGACAGAAGTCAGCGTGACACCATGGCAATCACCTGTATCGTTGGCGCTTGGAGGTCTGTGGACGGTAGGCTTGATATCTGAACTCTTGGTTGGTTTGTGGATGTGGTTGACCTTGGGCATAACCTTCGCCTCTTCTTTGTTGCGGATAATTTTCAAGTCCTTGATGTCTGCCGCACTGTAAGAGGACAAAGTTCATTGATTTGCTTATTTGACGGAGGATGCACACAGAGGTACTCACTTGATAGTCACAGTCGATACTTTTCCTTTCATTCCGTTGCAGAATGGTTCACTGAGGGTGAGTGTCTGTTGGCCTCCGTCGATCTGCAGAACGACCCCTTGGTACGTCCCTAGGACATCACCACAGTGGATTGATACCACACTTCCAATGTAAGACTCCATATTTTATCTGAAAAAAATTAAATGTTATTATTTTTAGATCATTTAAAACAAGTTTGGTGGGAGATTGGTGCACACAATGGAAGGAATTTTAAGAAAAATATTTTTATTGACGCAATATTTTTATTGGTGCAAAGTCCCAGATATACTTGTGACTTGTCTTTATTTTAAATATTTCTTCTATGTCTATGCTTTTAAGTTCATGATAAAATAGCTGTTTAAGTCATCTAAATTTATTTCACTAGAAAATGATTAATTCACCGAATCACCATTCATGGTACAAATTTTAGGGTTGTTTTGTGTTTCATGCTCTGTAGGTTAAGTTTACTAGGAAGTAAAAACAGGGGTAAATGGGCACATCCCTTATTGATCACTCCTGTCAAAGCAAAAAGCTGACAAACGTCACAATGACAAAGCCAAAGGCAACTAAAGGCATTTCCCCCCACCCCTGCATCCAAACATTGCCTGTAATGTTGTATCAAGAGAGATATATTTTCTGCATATCAAGAAATTAAAACCTCACCTTAGGATAACTTAGGAGATATAAGTAGGCTTACAGTCTCACAACAGCTAAAATCTGACTTACTATGTTCCTCACTCGGTGGGAGCATCGAGATTTAACACAGTCATATACCACATTATCGCTCAATGATTTTGCAA
The DNA here is from genome assembly GCA_000328365.1 of Capitella teleta. Taxonomy (NCBI): domain Eukaryota; kingdom Metazoa; phylum Annelida; class Polychaeta; family Capitellidae; genus Capitella; species Capitella teleta. The sequence goes on along the minus strand of KB312450.1, from coordinate 153,181 downwards.
CAAAAGAGGATTATCCCACAAACAAAGATCGTACTTTTCCAGATAATATGAACTCACTTAAGAAGTCGCAAATTTGATATATTAAAATCTTCGATCCAATAAAAGCATTTTACGGTGAAATTCAAATTAAATTCATTCGATAAGCAAAAATTGCAAATTTTCGATGTACCAACTCAGCGCTGACAACTGACTGAAAAAGTGCCGCCGAGGAGGCCTGCCGCCCAGAGCACGACTGCCGCCCAGAGAGCGGTGCGTCTTTCTGCAAGTGGCATGGGGGAAGGGAAGAATAAATCAGAAGCACCAAGGGTGAGAGGAGCTTACCTTAAGCCTTAACATCTTCAATTGTAAAACAAATATCTGCAAGTATAGGTTTACATGCTTTAATGCTTTATATCTAATTGCTATGTTTTGCAAAAATACTACCACTTATAATAATAACATTTGTACCTAAACTTAATCTTTTTTTTATTATGTGTTTGATTGTTCCATACAGTATTCCTACCAGTTCTTAACCTAATTTATTTTTCCGTTTTCATGGGTTTTTTTTTTCATGGGTTTTTTTTTTCTTCTTCTTTTCTTTTCTCTGAAACATGTCGACCATTTTATTTATATTTCCACATAACGTTCTCCGGTGGCCAGAAGTTCAGCGGCTGCAGACAGTAGCCTTTCTCTGGTCTCCGTGCAAAATATGTTGTTTTCTCCCCCCATTGTTATTTTCATATTTCGCGGCAAGAATGATCATCATGATCAGATCGAGTTTCCTCGGGCCATGGCATGCCATCCACACTTGTCCATCATTAGCGATCTCAGTTCCCCAGTTGACTCAAGTCCTGTATCCCTTCTAAGCATGTCAACGTATGATAGTTTCTGCACACCCCCTTCCCCTCCTGCTTGCCTTTCCCTGAGTTGGCTCAGCACTAGGTCGCTTGCTTCAAACCGTTGTGTCTGATGCAATGGCCTGCTAGTCTGAGCCTCCTTTCCTAGACTTTTTTTTTTACTTGCAGCTCGGTACTTACAGGTCCTCTTCTGATCTTCAGGCTTAAATAGCCTCCTACGATCAGCTCCTTTTATTTTATTTTATTTTATTTTATTTTATTTTATTTTATTTTATTTTATTTTATTTTATTTTATTTTATTTTATTTTATTTTATTTTATTTTATTTTATTTTTTATTTTATTTTATTTTTTTATTTTATTTTATTTTTATTTTATTTTATTTTTATTTTATTTTTATTTTATTTTATTTTATTTTATTTTATTTTATTTTATTTTATTTTATTTTATTTTATTTTATTTTATTTTATTTTATTTTATTTTATTTTATTTTATT
>KB312450.1:112263-151801 GCA_000328365.1 Capitella teleta | reverse complement strand
TTATAATAATAACAACATTTGTACCTAAACCTAATCTTTTTTTATTATTTGGTTGAATGTTCCATACAGTATTCCTACCAGTTTTTAACCTAAATTTATTTTTCCGTTTTCATGGGGTTTTTTTTTTTCCAAGGTTTTTTTTTTTTTTTTTTTTTTTTTTTTTCTTCTTTTCTTTTCTCTGAAACATGCAAGTCGACCATTTTATTTATATTTCCACATAACGTTCTCCGGTGGTCAGAAGTCCAGCGGCTGCAGACAGTAGCCTTTCTCTGGTCTCCGTGCAAAATATGTTGTTTTTTCCCCCCATTGTTATTTTCATATTTCGCGGCAAGAATGATCATCATGATCAGATCGAGTTTCCTCGGGCCATGGCATGCCATCCACACTTGTCCATCATTAGCGATCTCAGTTCCCCAGTTGACTCGAGTCCTGTATCCCTTCTAAGCATGTCAACGTATGATAGTTTCTGCTCACCCCCTTCCCCTCCTGCTTGCCTTTCCCTGAGTTGGCTCAGCACTAGGTCGCTTGCTTCATACCGTTGTGTCTGATGCAATGGCCTGCTAGTCTGAGCCTCCTTTCCGAGACTTTTTTTTTTTACTTGCAGCTCGGTACTTACAGGTCCTCTTCTGATCTTCAGGCTTAAATAGCCTCCTACGATCAGCTCCTTTTATTTCATTTTATTTTATTTTATTTTATTTTATTTTGATGCATTTTATGGTGGCTGGAATGGTTTGTGTTCTGTGCGAGCTGTCTACACTTGTTTATTTGCTTCAGCCGGGGGAAATATACACATGTGCTGTTTGATATCTTATTTTAAATTTGTATTATTATTGATTTCTAAAAATAACGTGAATCTAATATTATTTGTGCTATTTGTATTTTATTTCGGATTATTTCGGATAAATAAACACATTCAATTCAATTCATAATCTATTTGCAGCCATTCACAGCACATAATTGCTTGCAACTGCCAGCTGATTCTTGGTTTTTCAATCATCAACAGATCAATGGCCGCGGAGTTTTACCAAAGATTGTGGATACATATGCTAGCCTATAGAGTATCTCTGGTTTGTCCTAATTTTCACACATTGCTGAGGTTATTTTTTATTCTGTTGATTGGGCAGGATATCAGATGACGATCGAGGTTTCACCCTCTGCTTAATCGAGGTACTAGTAGGTACCATGGGTGTGGGGTACTATAGGTAGTATTAGGTACGTTTATTTTACATTCGAATTTTAATTTCAGTTCAGTTCACAATATTATAGTCGTTTTGTATCAGAACTTGTCTTCAGATTAGAAACGTAGCGATGTGGCCTCAAGGAAGTCCAGCCTTCTTCAGAAGGTCCCTCAGCTGGGTCCACAAGGTCCGGACCACGTGGGTATTCGTGATCCGATCTTCCTGACGTCACCCCTCTGTCTTCGCTCTGTTTCACTGGCCCAAAATGGGCCTAGGTCCTTCCCGATGGGTTGTGCAATACACAGTGAGGAGGGCAGTGAGAGGCAAAGTAACCTCCCAAAGTTGTAAAAAATCAAGAGGCGTTGCGAAATCCCGCCATCTTGTACTTGCGTATGCTCCAGTACTAAAAATGAATCGTTAAATGACGTTATGATTGACATTGAGGCTCGAAAAGATGCGTTATGAAATGACATTCAACTAACTAATCCCAGTGATGTAAACATTGTAGGGATGACTCCTTGCTTGCTAAATATGCTTATATCCTTATCACTGTCTAATATGCACATTAACGCTACTCAATCGACTTAGAATACGTATACATCGAATATCACGTTTATTCCACTGGTTTAACGTTAGATATATTGACATATACCAAGTTTACATAATTATGCCAATGAATCACGGACCGCTCCCCATCTAGGTCACGAATAGGGGTACAGCAGTTTCTTCGTTTCATCGTAAGGTCCGTTTTTCTCTCTCTGTGCAGCCATCCCGTCTTCTCTCGTGCTTGATTTCGCTGAATATAAGAAAAACTAATATAATTTAATCTTAGTTTGCATTTAGTCGTCGTAGTATTACGTGCTCTGTGCATTTTTACTCATTCCAAAAGTGACTGATGATAATCATGATGCCACAGCGTGACAGCGTGATCACAAAATGATAATCATAATACTTCATTGCTTGTTATGAGTGTTTACGGTTGCCAACAACCTCATAGTCATACTTATCAGATCAACCCTACAAGATGATTTCAATGGTTTCATTCATTTATGCTGTTCACAGTTCCGACAGTTAGACACACTTAACATAGCGGGTCTGAACAGTCACCGAGTCAGCGAGCAAATTGTGAACATTATGATTATTATAATGATGATTATTTCGACATACACTGTTATGATACACCATACCAGGCTACACGGGTTGGTATTGTAATACTAATAGGGATATGCTATAATAGTCTATAATATTATACAGTTTGACTGCTTCATAAGCATTTTTAACGCAACCAGAGCCTGCTTGGCACAGAGTAACTCAGTAGGGTTTACCGCCCCACTGCAATCCCTTGTCACATGGGAAAGTCCAAGCCCCGAGCCTTGATCGACCCATAAGGCGTTATGAATGTGAGTTATAATTAGTAATAAATCTTTGTTAAATTTGCTGTGGTGGCCTACTGCATAACAAGGGCGCTGAGTGGGATCCATCGAAAAAAGAGTGGGGGGTAACCCCGGTCCCAGGTTTCTGCTCTGTCTCCCTATATATGGACAAATGCCAATTACATTTGTTTGCAGGAAGAATGGCCAGCCCTGCTCGGTACAGTTGTTCTTCTTTTCGGAAACTGCAACCAGCGCTAACTCAATCCCGACTCTACCTCTCGCGTCAATATGGTAAGCAACCTCAGGGAAAAAAGACTGAATACTATTGTTTTGTTGCTAAGGCACTTACTTCGTTGCTGCTTGTCACCTCAAGGCGGCGCCACTCCACGCGGGTGAGCGTCGACCGATGTTGAAGATCGTTCACGCTCGTTCAATGTGCACATCGGAGGGCGGGCGGAAGTCATCTTCCTCAAAGAAGGACGGTGGCGACAAAGGTTCCCAGTGGTTTTGTCCCAAGTGCGGACATCCTTGCAATCATGTTGATGTCTTTGTTTGTGAGTGAACAGCATTATGTTGTATTGAATGAATTTGTATTCAATCATGTGTTTAAAAATGCAGCTTCGAGGTTTGTTAAGTGCGAGAAGTGTAATTACCTGTCGGTGGTGATTCCGGAAAACGACACAAAAGCGGGCGTCAAGGAAACAAAAGACGAGAGGATAACGGAGCACCGGAAACCTCCCCCGCCCCCGAAGAAAGTACGTTGTCAGCCTTATTCACTCTATCGTTTTATTTTCAATCGTATCCTTGGCAGATTTATGATTTTTTGGACACTTACGTGGTCGGCCAGCAGCGTGCCAAGAAAGTCCTCTCTGTCGCCGTTTATAACCACTACAAACGCTTGCATCATAACATCCCAGCGGTTACCTCCGTCCCCAACAAAACACCTGACGCTCAGTCTGCCGACAGTTCTCGTCTAATGCAGAATTCGACCTTCAGCAGCCGAGGTACCTGGAGGACGATGACGAGTGAATTACATGCGTTATAATTATCTTTGCGCAGAGTTACTGCAAATTGCGGGGATATCTGACCAGGGTCACGCTCTGGGTCCAGGGGCCAACCAGCAGGGCACTGGTCAAGATGAGGAGACGAAACGACCGAGCGATATCTTGGACGCAACGAAACATGACCTGAAATTGGAGAAGAGTAACATCCTCATGTTGGGGCCAACAGGATCAGGTTTATCTTTGTTAATATTGTTCGTCTCTGTATTTTTTATTTGCATTTTAGGGAAAACATTGCTGGCACAAACATTGGCACAGTGCCTGGACGTGCCGTTTGCAATTTGCGATTGTACGACTCTGACGCAGGCGGGGTATGTGGGTGAAGATATCGAGTCTGTGATTGCGAAGCTGCTGCATGATGCTAATTATAACGTGGAGAAGGCTCAACAGGGTAAGTGATATCCTTGCCTTTGACCTTTGGGTATGAAAATGGCACACACGCTCAATACCTATTTATAGACGCTTCAGAGCGTGACCCTAATTTGATTCAAAAGATTTCTTAGAATGATATTTCTTAGAATAATATAAATATCCCTGAGTCAGTTTTCTGTTCTCTTTAAATTTGAATTTTTTCTCTTCAGGTATTGTCTTCTTGGATGAAGTTGATAAAATTGGCTGTGTGCCAGGAATTCATCAGCTCAGAGATGTTGGGGGTGAAGGAGTTCAGCAGGTGACATAATTATGTTAATTTATGTAATTATGCACTTTCTACTGAACAAAAACCACACCAAAATTTGTTATGATTGATAATTTTTTTTCTTTTTTTTTTCTATTTTTTTTCTATGTAATTGAAAATTATCCAACCTGTTTCTTCTTGCGTCCCAATAGGGAATGTTGAAACTGTTGGAAGGAACCATAGTGAATGTTCCGGAAAAAGGTTCTCGCAAGTTGAGAGGAGAGAGCATAGCTGTGGACACCACCAACATCCTCTTTGTGGCATCTGGGGCTTTCAACGGCCTTGACAAAATTGTCGGAAGGCGCAATAACGAAAAGGTGAAAATACTCAACGTCTAAATCACGAATAACGTATTTGTACGCATTCAGAAATTCTACTAGAGCTGAATTTTTTGGTAGTTTTCAGATTATTTATGTTTAGCGTACGGTTTCTATAGCAACACAGATGCATTAGATATATGAATAGATGGCAATGATCACTCTCCAGCAACCATAATTATCAGCCATTCATGCATGTTCTGCTCCCTACCAGTATCTTGGCTTCGGTTTACCCGAAAAGAGCGAAGGTCGAAGGGCAATCACCAACGCAGACCTCAAATCGTACAGTGACACCGATGACGCCGTTGCCGAAATCAAAGCCAAGGACTCCCTCATCATGAAGGTCTGAATTCTCACTCTAAAACAGCTCTGTCAAACTCTTTTATTCTGTGACAGGCTGAAGCGAGGGATATCATCGATTTTGGAATGATCCCAGAGTTCATAGGTCGCTTCCCGGTCATTGTGCCGTTCCATAACTTGACTGAGGAAATGTTGATGAGGATTCTTACTGAGCCTCGCAATGCCCTTCTTCCTCAGTACCAGGCCCTCTTCCATATGGATAAGGTGAGATTGCATTTACAGTGTTTGTTGTTTACGGGAATATTGTAGGTTAATCTTGAATTCACGAACGACGCGCTCAAAGCGATCTCACGATTGGCCATGGAACGCAAGACGGGCGCTCGTGGCCTGAGAGCAATTATGGTGAGCAGACAGTTTGTTGATTTAATTTTATTTTTTGTTTTGAAGTTTTGTTAACATTAAATTTTGTGTGACTATAATTTTGGTTTTCTCTTCCAGGAGAATATTTTACTCGAGCCCATGTTTGACATCCCAGGATCTGATGTTGTTGATGTCATAATTGATGATGATGTTATCAAAGGTCAAGGTCAAGCCAGGTATATTCATCGACCCAAAGAGGTGACCCCTCCGGAGAAGTATGAAACAGAAGTTGAAGAAAATGTGTCTCGTGTGATGTGATTGGCTTGCACTTTGAATTTTTGAATTGAAGGAACTGATGTGATTGGCCGACCCAGTTTATTGCAAAGCTCTGATTGGCTTATACATTTTAGATAATTTTAATTTGCCTTCTTGTCTTGGATATGTTTTTTTTAATAATTTGTCCGATGTACATATTTTTTTTCTTTTTAAAATAAAGTCGGGCTGTCTACTTACTTGTAGTTCATTTTTAAATTGCGACCTTGAATGCCATAATTTCCGACCCAAGCTTCCAGCTTTCGGTCAGATTAGTGAAACCTTGAAACTATCTCATACCTAATGAACATTATTTATCACCATTTATCAACATTAGAACACTTTTAAAGAAATAAGTAGCCATAGTTTACTCCCATTAATATTTTCCTATACTGATACAGTGCAAAACAGTTACTTTTCTTAATCTTGAACATAAAATTGTATTGTTCCTGAAAATTACCCCATTTAAAAATTTGGCGACTGTTCTTTCTCCCAAATGTTTTATCAATGGCGTATTTATTCTTTTTTTTTTTTTCTTTTTTTTTTTTCACAGATTTTTTTTGGGGCAATTTAGGCTAAATCCAATCACAATCTCTGATTATTCATTTCATGTTGTTTTTCTTGTTTGCTATGAAATTAAATAATCACCTTGTTCAATGGGTTTACTATTATTGTTATTATTGAGAAATATCAAACAAATGTAACATGTACTCCAGGAACATGCTGAATCCTCGATTACTCTGTGCATAACGGAGTTTTGACTCCACTGACGAAAATAAAAAGTGATCTCTGCTCTGACTCAGGAAGGCTGAGCGTTAACTTCATAAAAATAACTCCCAAAAAAAGGTAATTAGTTCATCATTAGATTTAAAATCTTGCGCGTATTTCCCGTCGTCAAATCCAAACACAATTGAGAGACAGGTGGGCAAATGCGATTGTTCTTGAGAACCTCAACTGACCACATGAGTACAGGACATCCGGATATTAATTACATTAGCCTCATCCGTGGTCGAGTGTTTTGACCCGACATTGTGCATGAATGCATGCGATCAGCCATTGTCCATTGATGTCTAGAAAGAGCAATATTCTCCCAGCAATTAATGCACTAGATGGGTCATGCGTCCGTCGATGAAATTCAACACTCGGATCGGTGGAGTGAGTTCTCGTTGAGTCTCGTTTGTTGCGTTCCACGGTGACATTTCGTGCATCAACGCCGGAATTTGTATTGCTGAGTTGTATTCAGGAGAAGCCGATCGAGACGAAGAGGCAGCAATTATCAAGGATTCAAATTTATAGTCTGATGGAAAACATGAGAATACGATGCGCTGAATGTCCGCTCGTGTTGAGAATTCCCCTTAATCCTTTCAATGATCTGATTGGAATGCATGCGTTCTATAATTTCGTGTAGTTTGATTTAGGGTCAGGTGATTTTATATTATGCAATTCCTTGGCTGGTTTAGGCTGCAAAGCTTTAATTGGCGCGTAAGGATTTAACGCCAGAGGTTTGGTGAACATTTTGCTTCGTTCGCGATACTGAATGTAAAAAAGTATCGATTCGATATTTTTTACGTAAACTATAACATTCTGAGACAAATCCATTCACTTCGATGCTTCGTCTGAATAAAAATGACATTGTTCGTAACATTATAGGATTTGTCAATTCACCTGGTGCTCCGAGATTCTTTTCAATGACAACCACGATGTTGATTGCGCGCGACGACGCGAGGTGGATAGTGTTCAGGAGTTATTTTGTTCTCTCTAGTACAAATGTATATCACAAGAAGGTTGTCCCCATATCTATGCGCTGATACGTTGTATCCGCGAGGGAAATCAAAGAAAAACGTTCAAGAACAAAGCAAAAATGCCACCAAGTGGTGAAGAATGGATGAAATGATGTCATTTGATGCGGAATTAGGAATACGAAGGACACACCGTCACTTCATGGTAAAATCAGAGGCTGAAGTAGGTCAGTAGGCCACGCCTGACAATGAGCAGTCAACGCCACATACATACATAATTATTTATGATCAACATTGCATGATTCGAATTGCACGAAAACCATGACGCTGCTGTAAGTCTCTTTTTGGGAATTTAATTATAAATGTGATTTTTCTCTTCAAACTTTAGCGTAAATTAAACAAATTAAAACGGTGTGGAGCATTTTTGCCTGGCTTCTCGACGAAGATAATTATGCGAACATTTTGATCTTGAAGTTCAGTGAAAATGACCTTAGAATGTTTTTGCTATGAGCGTAGTGTAAAATAATTCATACGGCATGTGCATGTATAAGAGAATAACTCCGAAGCCACAGACCGCTGACTTGCTGTAATGGAATAAATGTTTTATGGTTTATGGTTCATGGTTTCTCATGCGTTTACGTCCGAGACAACACAGGAAGAGAGTGGGCCCTCAGCTTATCACAGCGAGTGCGACTCTGGTGTTTAGCGGTTGCACTATCATCGTCAATCCACTAACCTTGCTATCACGTGTTTGCTACACGCGTATCATCCGTAACCCCATCCATGCAGCTATCGCTGGTGAAAGCAAGAAGTAAAAAGGTCATGATCTGGACAGCTGCCTTTTCTGGATCTTTAGTATTATATACCATTGGTTCCCTCCCTCGTGTCCAGTGTGCATTCGGCATTGGCATCGACCGTGCTTGCGCAACATTGACCCGATTTTTGAGATCTGCAACCGAAAAACCACACGCATTGTCACCATGGTGATTGTATATTAGCTCATTCCTGTCATTGCCGCCATAAAAAAAATCCCTTCAATTGTTTATAATCTCAGTGTTTATACTCTTATCGCATATTGTATGGCATCGCACTTTCGTTTTTCATTGTTTCGACTATCGACAACAGTTGTATTTAGTCTGGCATCTGCAAAAAAAAAAAAAAAAAAAAAAAAGACTTTGATCAAACTTATATCTCACCTCCCTTCCCAGAATACAGGCTAAAACAAGGCTCTCAGCTGCCCCTCAAGTCTTTTTGCACAAATCAAACTTTTGCCATAATGGGGCATCACATCAAGAAGATCATTACCAAGGCTTGCACAGCACGAGCACAGCTTATTCGTCTCAAACCTTACTCCAAAGCACAATTACGCAGCATGTATAAGACGGTAATCTAGTTCTCACTTGAGATATTGGCAGCGAGTGTGTTGCCCACGTCGGTGATACTTGCCTAACAAACTCCAAAGTTCCAAGCTAAGATATATTTGGTTCGATGCCGTCGACAGCTACGAGAAAGATGGCAGTTCATGCGACTATGCTATATATAAACATGTTGTGTGGAACCAAATGAAAAAATTTTGGGCTGGATGCAGTCGACATCCCTATTATGAGACGAAATATAGGTCATGCGACAATGCGCTAGAAGCAAATTGTGTTGGAGAAGGGGTCAAATGACATTGGACAAACGTTGCTTATTGTCACCCACGATCCAAGGTTACATCTCAGAAGAAGTTCATCAAGAAAACACCAAGATCAGATGAAAATAAACTCAAACGGAAGCAATCTTCAAAAATTCGATACATTCTGTGCTCCGTTAAAACATTAATATGTCCCCAGGATATAATATGTATTCCCAGATCCTCCCAACCAGGACACTTAAAAAAAATAAAAAAAAAATAAAAAATAAATATAAATAAATAATAATAATCCTATAATTATGTATTTTTTTCGTAGTAAGGAGAGTGTAATTGACGGTGGAGTACATTGGTTTTATTTTAGATTCTTAACCTTCTGGGCTACATGTTCTGCTTAAACACCGATCAAATCATAAGCAATCAATTATATTCAGCTTAGAAGGCTAATCGGCCACACAATATACAGAACTCTTGCTTATATGCAATTTGATATTACAATTACTCGGATAACACGTTTTCAATTGCGTTGTGATAGTTTCTGTGCTTATTCTGAATGACAATATTGTTCAGATATCTCTGCAAATTTAATTTTGATTCCTATGAAATCATGGGACATACCCGTAATGCATGTATCACCGTTAGCAGGGCTCGAAATAAGAAAATTTTTACTCGCCAAAATATATATTATAAAAACAACGGCGGAGCCAAAATAACTCGTCTGAACATGGCGTTAACATGGCGTCAGCTAATTCAAACGTGCCCGCATGACATTAGGCACCTTCATGGGCTCACAGGGATCGAGTCACAGGTTTCAGTTTTTATACTGGGGATTGAACAAAAATCTATTGCTTGGGGTTGATCATTATGTAATTTTTCTGTGGCGTTAACCAAAGAATCTGCCCTTTACATTTTATTTGGAGTGCTAAAATTTTACTCGCCATCTGGCGACCATTCTTGATATTGTTACTCGCCGGTGAGAATTTTTACTCGCCATTAGTTGAGTCTTATTTCGAGCCCTGACCATTACATGTGTTCTATTAAACACTTGATTAATTACATGTTGTTTCGGCAACTGATTGCCTTCAAGCGCCCATTCAATTTAGAACTATACTCAATATCCAGTCTTCTATTCGGAATTAGATGATTTAGGCTACCTATGGAAAATTCGACGATATGAAGCTGTGAGGTCAGAGTTTCAAAATCGATTTCTAAGAACTAGTTTTTATCTCAATAATTCGCAAAATAGTGGGAACTTACGGCCATACTGGATTATTCCTGAGTTTTACCCATTTTGGGCACAATAACAGTGGTAAATATTGGTTCTGCCATGTCAGAAATGACACATTTGAGAAAAACACTAAACCTTTTTTTTGACTCCATGACCTGGTTTCATACGCAATTTTAGGTATTTTCCGCAACGCGGATTTTAGCGAATTTTGGATATGTTATGCAACTTCCAATTTGGCATCGGGCAAACTAAATATAAATTCTGTTGCAATTTTGTCCGAGTCAAACCCTTTATTGACTGGACTACGTATGCTGCGGGTTAAATAGCCCTTTGCAGAAAAAGCTATTCGCGTCAATAGTTCTATAATTAATTAGATCATTAGAAATAAATTTCTAGGTGGCCACTAAAATAAAAGAATAGGAGATATTTTTCCTCAAAGCAGGTTAACGATTGCCGCTCAAAATCATAAGAGCTGCTTAAACTATTCCAACAGACGGTTAAAAGAAAGACTCCCTCACACACTTTGATCAGGATTGATATTTTAATTGTGCTGTTTACACAATTAATTAGATGACGCCAAAGGGTATTTGTTTAATGGTGCTACATGAGAACATTTTTACTTCGCCAATTAATTGCAAACAGGCCTACGAATTTATTGCATATGAACATACTAATTTGACCTAAATTAAAAAAAAAAAAAACAAAAAAAAAAACAAAAAAACACCCCCCCCCCACATTTCTGATGTGACACCTGCTTCGGGATTCCTGAGCAGCATATGCGTAGTACTCATTTAGTGCTACAGTCACAGCTTGATATTACGAACTCGATGTATAACTTTCCTTCGCAAAGAACTATTTGAATCCCCACTTGAGCCATATGTTTCAACATTGTAGGCTAATCGGCTGATACGTACAACGAATTCCTGATATGTACAAAATAAATGTCTGGTCCCTTCCCGGGTTGGAGTGACTTCAGTTCTGCAAATTACGAACATGAAGGTTTGAGAAAATCATCTCAACCATTGTTGATCGTTGCGGGTTGATCTCTCGCTAGCCTTAAATGCCTCGATGATCAATAAAACTCATTTCCCACCTATTTGACATCAAAGCCAAAATGCCGCGAATCGAGTGAGCCCGCCGATTTCAAGGTGCTTTCACATTTTTGATCGAACAAAAAGGATAATAAAAATATCCATGAAATCGAGGTTAACTCCGACCACAGGTGAATCAAATGTCACCCCATCAATGAGATATAATTGGCTCTGCTTAAAATGAAAGCATTGAAATTAAGAAACGGAAATACGCAAATGAATCAGTGTAATCAGTGAACAAAGAGGCATGGATACAAATAGCTTCTAATTTTAACCTCTTTCTTCATTAATCACTCATTCTCGGTTTTCACATTTGCATTTCCAAGGAGAACCCGACAAGAAAGATAAATGCGACAACCGAGTGTGTCAGATGCGATTATTGACCTGAAATTCTCTGGAAAGAGCAAGAAAGGTTAGCACGACAAAAGCAAGTTGGGGAAGTGAGTGTTTATCAACATGAAAAAGGTGAAGGTTTCATGGCAGATCAAAGATCTTCACCGTCGAGGTTATGGTAATTCCAGCATACCAATAGGCTAACATAATGAACGCAATGTCTAATGTATATCCTTGTGAACCAGGCACCCATTCATGGCAAGACACAATGGGCGAACATTAATAATAAACACGTTCTTTCTTCTTCTTTCTACTGTCCAATTTTCTGGACCGTTGTCATTACTACTTTTCCTTTATTCGTGCTCTGATCTTATATTTTCCTTATTGTTGATCACATTTTTAGGATTTATAATATTTCTTCTCTTTGTTAACTTGATCTGCAAGGATTCTGATTATGTTGGCGTAACACTCAGTCACCGATCATTAAATTTAGTGATGGGTTATGGCCTTAAGGGTTGAGTAGGATAAAGTACGGACGAATGAGATAAGATAAGTAAAGGATACGATATGGGTGAGTAAAGGGTAAGATATATAAAGGATGGGATAGGGTTATCAAAGGATGGGATATGGCGAGTAAATATACGACATGCTTGAGTGAAAGAAGAAGAAAAAATCAAATTGTCACATGTAACAATTTTATTGTAAGATTTATTCTCCTCCACTTCCACTTCCACCTCAAAAACAGCGTGGTCTTCCTCAGAAATCTACATCCGGAGCTGCCGGACATGCAAACAATATTTTCTGCGTTGCCGTGGTGATTTTTTCTGGAGATATAAGGCAATGGGGAATCAGCATAACTGGACATCATTACTGACCTGACCACCTCTGGATGATCTTAGGGGCTTTGTTGACCACAGTTGAGTAATACATGACGGTCGTGAAGATCAGGATGACGGTCACTCCGATGAATGTCTCGACTGGGAACATGATGGTCTTGACGACAAGAAGATACACCATGCACACCAGGTAAAGGATGGCGAATAGAAGGGGAACCTGAACGACGAACACACATTAGTTAAACATGAGATAAAGTTATATGATCTAGGAATGGACGTAAGTGTCCTAATGATGAGGTTATAATGTTGGCCTTAGGATAAGGATGAGATGATAATGTTGGCCTTGGGATAAGGATGAGATGATAACGTTGGCCTTGGGATAAGAATGAGATGATAATGTTGGCCTTGGGATAAGGATGAGATACTTGTGAGTTATATACTATGAGTAATGAGTGAGTAAATGATGGGATGAAGGTAAGTCTTGGTTGACATACATGTACATCTTAGATTTAATAATATCTATGAGGTCAGTTCAGGATGAATTATTAGTTAATTAATTATTACCTTGAAAGGTCTGAGCAAATCTTTGTGTGTGAATCTCATCTTGACCATAGCAGAGATGACCATGACATTGAAGAGGATGTTCACCGTGGCTGCATTTCTGAACAGAAGGTTGAAGTCTGCCACTCCAGTTAACGCTGCTTGAAGTATCAGCTGCCGTGCAAATAGCCAACGAATAAAAGGCTAAAACAGAATTGCAAGAGTGCTGCCTGGATGTTATGTAGCTATTGAGTATTCAGGTGTATATATCATTTGGGTGTATAACATGCCTACGCATTCATGAGACACACATGTGCTCTCTGGAATTGGACAAATCTGAGATATCAAATGGATCTTATTATTTTATTTTTTATTTTTATAATAGTATGCATTTAGAACTTTTTGAACCATGTTACGCTATATACAATGAATTTTATTTATTATTATATAAATTTTATTTTATTTTATTTTAACAGGTGGATTAAGTGCTAAAAATAAGTTTCCTGGCATATGCATCAGGCAACCATTATGGCATTTGAGTACTGGTTTAGAGCTTCAAAACTTCGTTATATTACTACTTATTTAAATAAATAAATAATTAAATATTTATTTCGCCCATAGATATTGTGTACATGCAGTGAAAAATAAAATTGATGGATACAATCTAGAATAAAAAATATCATCCTCGAAATGACCGGTGTAAACGCGTGTATATTCCTGCTTCTTAAGAATTTACCTGGGAATAGTAGTCCCAGCAGTATAAGTATATAGATTATATCATCCATAGGGTAGGGGCTACGACCATCTACCTGGGGGATTATATACACTATGTTATAGCAAATACAGGGCCTATAGTCGGGTTGCTAATACATACTACATAGTCGGTGTGCAATTGAAAAGAACCATGGCGTCCCCTGTGCAGTGCAACTGTTATCGGCGCTGTTCGTTGTGTTTCCGACATCACATGGTCTCATTATCAGCCCCGATCCAATGCAGCAGACTTCGCAACCTAGGGTCAAGTGTACTAACACTACCCATCATAGTCTATAGGCATATACTTCTATTTTCCATAAAGGTGGGACTACAGTAATGGGATCGGAAAAGTAGTCTACGGACTATTCATATAACGCGAAGTCATTCCGTGTCGACAATCTGGAAGACTGTCTTCGGTTAAAATGGTCGGATTGCGAAAATACCAGATTAACGAGGTATATGCTCAATGGCTAGGATTCCGAAAACTGAAGACATGCAGTCATGGGGTAAGGGCTACTAAGTCTATCTCGTTCTATTCCGTTAGGATCCATGCGATATGGACAAGAGTGCATTTCTATCGCAGAGAATCTAATGATAGGTAAGTTTTGAGAAGTATGTAAGCTGTAATATGGAAAATGCACCAATTATTGACCAGTCAAGTCAAAGTTCAACGGCACATCATGTAAAATAATGCCAGCGAAAGTTAAAGTAGTGTGATCATTCCATAGGAAGTGAGTTTCAATTCACAATCTTCGAATCCGATAGCAGAAACTTTGGGTTCACAATAACTGAGAGGAGGCTCAAATGATCAGATATCAGATATCAAAGTATCTTTATGCCTGTAGACATAATATGTCTGAGCATTCTATGTGAATGAGAATCTCAGAGTTGATGAGTTGCTATATGCCTATACATTGTACCTGGAAGATGAGTGAGGAGATTGGAGTGTTTCTCTCAATGTGGACGAGTGATAGCGCCTGCGGAAACTGTCCTGATCGACTTCCAACGAAACACAATCTAGAGAACAAAGATACCATAAGAGCTAATTTCAGAAACTGGTTGACATGGTTACTGATTAGATTGAAGTAATTTCTAACTTATATATGGATGGGTGGTGACTATTGGAGGTCACTGATCGAATCATTTAGCTATTCGTATTTTTTGTTCGCAGTGCATTCTGGGATAAGTGAGATGAGGTTAATGGACAATCTGTGTTTTAATCGATTCTTTCAGGTTGCAAAAAGCGAATTTTTCAAAGCTCGGAAGCATGGTTGCCATGTTATAAACACAGCAAATGGCACCGCCTTGAGCTAGTCACATTGGAAGGAAGTCGCGCTATGAAAACATCGTTGAAAGGTTGGCAAACAACGCGCCAGCTCTTTTATTAATTATTATAAAATTAATAATCTATTTATCACGACCGCCATTTTGATAATAGACCTATAATTATAGCTGGCTACATAAGGTATTTCATCCAGGGTATTTTGAGGCTATGGTCACGTGATCGTCAGCTCAACGCTGATTGGATGTATATCGCAGTCGGTGTTAAAATGGTCAATATCGAATTGTAACTGGAATAAAAGCGCGACACTTTCGAATTCCTCACTTGTTTAAAGGCGGATTGATTTTTCGTGGGGCAATCTTGCCCTGAATGCACCACTCAAAAACCGTGAATTGCATTTTTCTTCTCACCTTGATCCAACTAAGAGTCCAGAATTAAAGCTGCTTGCAAGATTGAGAGAGATGCAGATAGTCATCAACCACGCCACTTGCGGAATGGTCTTCTGTGCAAAAGTCTGTGGAGAGAACGACATTGATCAACGCTAATGTAGTGCCATTGATTAAACGCAGGCATAACTGACAGCTTAAGTGAGACGTAAGATAAACTGCCAAAAATAGAATATGCTGTTGAGGTCAAATCTCTTGATGCATATGAAAGGTGCTCAGGAGTGATTGAGAAGAGGAAAGTTGACCTCTGCTGACCTTACCATTAATTTTCATAATATTTTCTTTTCATGCAAATGTAGCCTTTGCCCATATTGAGATTGAAATAACTGATCTTAATATTTAAATTTAATGTATACATGAAATATTAAATAGTAGGCTGGATAACATATTCGACTTTATTTTATTTTACTTTATTCATGTGGTTTTCATGCCGACGCTCTCATTCCACCAAATTTTAACAGAAGCAATTTTCTATGCGATCTTTAATTAGTACAGTTAGCATAAGAGTTACCAAACATCACGATGAATTTTTCTACATCATGATGAATTCACAATAATATTAATCATGATGCAGAATAAAAGGTTTTCCCAAGAAACCAGATTCCATCCCAAGAGCAGTTCATGAGAAATGACAGAGAACGGGACAAGAGATTTCTGGGAGGGTCGGGCTGATTATCGTACGACATTGGAATGAACGCTCAACTTATATTGCGATGTATACAATAAAAGTTGATCTATTCTTGTTTATTTCTACGGATGAACGTGAATGCGGGCAGTTGAATGAAATAAGAATTGGGTAAGTGACAGATTATCTGCTCATCAAACAACAACAATCAGTGCTTTTGAACTGAAGATAATGACATGTCCAGATTACATATATTATTATTGTGACACCATACCACAGCTACTGCTTGGGATTGCAGCATTTCACGGGGTCCCATGACGACCAGGTAGGCGAGGTTCACGGACACGTAAAGCACGATGACCAAGGTCATTGAGATGCTGATGGACAATGGAAGGGTTCTGCAAACATGTGGTTGTAGTAAAATAAATTCAATCAATGTTAACATCAACCTGCTAGGCCGCTTGACTTCTTCCACCAGGTAATTCAAGGCACTCCTGCAAAACAGGAAACATGAACATATAATTATAGTTGAATAACAATCCCACAGAGAAAGGTCTCTTGGGATAATTGCACAAATGATGTGTTTAGACAAATGCTTTGATGGGATGCACAATAACATCAGAACCAACCTGATTTAATTCATTGGAAATTCCCTTTGACAATAAAATTACCAGAGTTTAAATTAGACCATGCATGGTAGTTCAGATTTGAAGTTTTGATAGGCTGTCTAGTGATGAATAGCCTGATTGGTTATTGTTTGAGTATATGTTTGGATAGACGGCACGATTCAATTAGCAAGCACTGAAGAAAAGGTGATTGACTCTTACCCTCCGCCAAAGGCGTAGATGGCGGTTGTCAAGGCAACAGCGATGCTCATCCCACTCGTAGATGTTCCTTCCCACGGGAACTCCAAATCACCAAATTTTCCTGAAGGAACACGGACACAATATCCCATAAGTTAAATTAACAATAACATTATAATTATTTATTGTTAATTTGCTGTTAAAACTCCACAGGGCATTGCTGATTAGTATTTAATTCATTAATCATAATTATAATTAGGCGTCTGCCATATAATTTATGTCATGAATATATGCATAATTATCTAGTTATGGGGAAACCATGAACATGTTGACGTCTACGAGCAAAGATGGTAAATATTAAAGTAGAAATCTTTGTAAAAACCTGTCAGAAGAAGATAATGGGGCTGCATGGAGATGGGCATACGAATACCTAAAGGCATAATTTTCTACAAAATGTACAACAGTAAGATTTTATTATGCGATTCAAATTATGCGATTCAAATATGATAAAATATCATAAATAATTCAATCCCGAATCCTGGGTGTCTCTCCAAACTGCATGAAAAAAAAAAAAAAAAAAAAAAAAAACCCACATCACTGGCAGAGCGGTATGGAAGGCCAGAAGGGTCATAACCCAGAATTAGTTCGCGGAATATTTAATTGCTCCGTGGAGCAATTCAGAGTACTGCTCCGCTATCATTGGTTTGCCATGCAGCCAATCGGCTTGCGCCTTGTATTGGCGGTGTTACCGCGGCACCTCCAGCAAGTAAAATATTGACGCACAGATCAACTTCGCGACGAACACCTTGGAGAAATACCACCGGATTTGCGGCCATGCTAGCTATCTGGCTATCAGCTGCTGATAACCTGACAATTTCTGACAACTTAATTGCAGACTAACACAAAGAAACAATTCAAACAACTATACAATTTCCGATGCCTCGCAGACTCGGCATTATCATTGTAGCGAACTGAAAGGGGGTGAAAACAAAACATAAATCCTGTCACGGCCTCTGTGATTGGTTGGAATTAGTCCGCGGATCATTTCAGAGCACGTGGAGGGAGGGGCGCTACGCCAGCCAATGAGAGCCCGCGGGAATTGTTCCGCGGACTAATTCGAATTAGTCCGCGGATCATTTCATTGCTTCGCGGAGCAATTAAATGCTCCGTGAACTAATTCTACGTTACGACCCTTCTGGCCTTCCATAGAGCGGAGGCCATTAGGGTGCTGTATCTAAAATAGCTTATTTTTCTTTAGTCTTTACGCAAACATGCTTTAATATATAATATAAAATGAGCTCAACTATAAGTGCTATGTGATTTTAAACGTTACGCAGACAACAACAGACCAGTGTTAGTTCTGCCAGTTGTCTGGAAAATTGGTGAATAGAACTATGAACATTCAGTTGCACCAATGCCTGACCAAACACGAAGTTCTCCGTTTATAACAAATTTGAGAACATAAAGGTCCAAAGGACCACCTGCATCGTCTCACAAACTTGCTGCATAACAGCAAAACAATCGGTATTGTTATGATTTCAAGAAAGCGTTTGACACTATAAACCATGCAATAATGATTAAAAATTAAGAACATTCGGGATTTACGACATCCGTGAGAGCACTAGCTGAACAGTGTTTCAAGTCTTACTTAAAGGCACATATTATCATGATCAATGCATGGGAAAACATCCGAAGTGGCTTTCATTCAAGCCGGGGTTTCGCTTGGCTCTTCCCTTGGCCCATCATCGTTCATTTTGTACGTGAACGACTTGCCTGAAGCCGATAAAATGCCAAATTAATATGTATGATGATCTATTACGCTTCATGCTTCATTGGACGTGAGGACAATGGAAATTATACGCGCGGTTCCGAGCAAACAAAGAGAAAAACACGCTCTTAAAAATGCACAGAATCTATCAATCATCCATTGACCTTTGATGGACACCAATTATTTTGATGTATGGATTAGCCTTATGAGATACATTGGCTGCGGTTGCTTGTAAAATTTGGGAATTAGTAGTTGCATGAGGATTCATTCACTGACCTTGACCGAGGTAGACAAATCCGATGACCGAGATGACGGACAGGGCTCCAACACTGACCATTGTGAGAGTGGCTTGCGTCCGGGCTGACCACTTCACGCTCAGGCAGTTGAGGAAAGTCAGCAGAGCTGAAGTCAAGAAGGGAATATGCAATCAATTCACATATTTTGCGTTACGGAAAATTCAAGTTTACCATAATAACATAATCAGACTATTTCGGTATTTCCTATCAAGTTGTGCTTGCACGGACAGAGGAAATTGGCACTCATATAATCATTGGTATACATGTAGTAGTTTGTTCAACATGAATGTTGTTCACAACACATAGGCCTACCTACGTAATCATTAGCACACACACAATACATGACACAAAATGTGTTGCTATCGTAATACTATAGTAGTGAGTGCTACTATAACAAGGGTTAATGACTTATTTCACGGAAGACCTCGATAATATGTGGCCACGAGAAATGCCGAATGAGGCTCGTATTTCATGTTTTGTTTCTCTCTTTTGAAATGAAAAAAAGAACGAGGAATATGAAATGATGACAAATGTCCATCATGGAGTCCATTTCATTTGTATCATGATGACGACGCTAACAGCACCTTTGAGGAGCAAACATCGCTGATCGTGACGCAATTTTCCTCGATTGCGCACACCCCCTCCCCTCTTCCACTCAATGGTCATCAAAATCACGTGATCATGACGTCACATAATGTCACATGATCAACGTACCAATCACTCGGACTACAAACACACAAAAAAAAAAAAAAAAAAAAAAAAAAAAAAAAAAAAACGGAATATTATTTCGCCAAGGTCAGCAAATATGGTGACATCAAAATCAAATTAAACCGATCGAAGCATTGTTTGTTTGTTTTTTCTTTAAATCCGGATACGAACGGATCCAGAACGAGACGCATACGTAATGCAAACATGTGCTGCCGACCAAATTTTTGTCTTTCTGCATTCTATTGCTTGTATGTTTTTAATGGCCTCAATGATCGTGAAAAAGTTGATCGTATAGGTATAAAATGAAGGGGGGGGGATATTAGTACAGATCATCGCTTAATATAAATGGCCTGTAGATTACATACTGGCGGTCGTGACAGTGAAAATAAAGGGCAATGTTAGCGCATATCGTGTGAGTACTTCGTCATAAAAAGAACTGCATTCAATCCGATGCAAGCGGGTTAACCTACAACTTTGCAGCATGCACATCAACACACTCATTAGTTATATCATTGGCGTCTTGATGCAAATTCACAAAGGTCTTCACCTATGCTCGTTACATAACTCTTCAATTCCCCCTCTACTCCAATTAAGGGAGCAAACTTCGGACACTCACAGGCCAGGGCTAGTTCCATGAGCAAATCACTCACAATTGTCCTGTGAGCGGAGTGGTCGAGACGGAATGTATTGCGTCTGTTTCGAGCAGAGATTATCGGGCTGATGGCTGATGAAGTGCATGATCAGTATTGAGCGCGGTGCTCAACACGGAGCAGCCATTGCAATTGTCTCAGTAGCGGTGTGACGCTTTCATTTGGGTGCCATTTGTACCACTCAAGCGAAGCGTGCTTCACTCGCTGCAGGCGTTTCATCAGGTGGCCTGGGATGCCGACCAAGATGCAATTGCAATAGTCGACTCATCACATGAGAGTGTAAGAGGGTATGCGCTGTATTGGGCGTCAAAAATCGGCTGATCTGAGAGATGCAGGGTAGGTTGAAGAGACCGGCACTGTGGAACAGCATGTATAGTCCTATTGAAAAGGTAGTCCTAGGATAGGTATTACGGACTACTATTCCTAGCAATTTTCTGGCAATAGTAGTCCTAATAGGACTACCTTATCCTAGCTATGTAAAATATATTTTCTATGTAGCAGAAGCTAGGACTATCTATTCCGGGGGACTATACACTATGTTACAGCAAACACGTCGGGGCACTTATATAGTCCTGTATGCTTTTGAAGCATATGACTCACAAAAAGTCGTCTGCCAGCCTTCTCATATGGCGTAGTGTGTAACATAGTATGGTTTAGAAGTGGAGATATCAGGGTTCAAATCATATCTCCATAGAAATACTTTTGTATATTTTATTTATTTCTTAATTTGGACAGAATGGGACTTCATTTCCTGGACATTACGTTTGATACACACACCAAGAGTTTTCTTGTTTTGTTTTAACTCTTTCGTTATGGGTATTTGGCATGGTGTCCGTCAATTTTGAATCATACGAATATCATTATTTATCTATGCAGTATGACATGGTGTTTGGCTACTCCCCTACTATGGCATTTTATTTACTATATCATGTTTATATAAAGCTGTTCTCAATCGACAATAAACGGTAAGAAGCTGACAGGTTTGCAGAATGAGTGTAATAAACGATAAGTTGTTTGAAATATATCCTTGTCAATTTCGTCTGTTCATGAGGAATCATTCGGAAAGGTCGATCATGCGCCATCACAATAATTCCTTTATGCGGGTATAGGAATGTTGGAACAGGCGCATTTGCAATCACAAAGAAAGTTCGAAATACTTCCGAGTTGAGGGACATCCGAAATTATTTGACGACTAAATCCTACCTGGAAGGCATCCAAAGGACTGTATTATTAAATTTCAAGGTGGGTGAACTTCCGTTTCCTGCCATTCCATTAGATAATAATTCATTGACCGAAGTAATGCTGTATTATCTTTCTTCTTCTCCTTCTCATGGTTCAATATACAGCTAGGTTTTATTTTTTTATTTTTTTATTTTTTTTTTTTCGAGGATGTGCATTCAACTACAGAGCAATCAGGCGGATTAGAAATGAAGTTGCTGCTAGCCAACCAGGTACGAGTGCATCAATGGAGGGTCAAGAGGCAGAGGAGAGGCGTAGGGTAGTGATTGATGAGGATGAGATGAATTTTACATGAAATCCTCTCTACGAAAGACGGTATAATTGCATTTGAATAAGAAGATAGTTTATGTGCGCCTCTGTATTCCCTATTTTTTTTTTCTTTTTTTTTTTTCACAGTCCACGTTTTATGCTACATGCACATGTATGTATAATATAGGTCATCTTGGGTGGGATAAAACGTACGACAAAGTTTGACGACGTTTCTGATTGCCAAATATGGTCAACTCAGTGATTTTGTCTCCAAGTTCGACATGTCAAGTTAAAACACTACCCCTGACGAGTATCTCTGTTATCAGAATTGGCAAACACGTGCTTATCACAAATCCGTCTTACTTTTTCTTGCTAGTCACGAGTTAACACTTTCAAATTTTGTTATTTTTAAAATATAAAAAATTCGCGATGGCGAGATTCACTGAGATTTTCCTATTATTATGTTTGACTTTTGAAACACACCTTGACGTAAATCTGCACATCTTTCCCCTGTAACATTCTATATTCTGTTATACTGTATTGTTTTCTTTTCCCTTATGTTACTTGTTTGGTGGGAGAAGAAATCTCCTGCAATAAATGATGATGATGTATGTATAACATGATGAATAAAATGGTCGGATGAAATAACACTTCAGTGTTCGTTTCGTTGCTCTTTTCACCGAAATCTTCATTAATTTTATTCTCCAGTAAAGCGGAAACCAAATAATCAAAAAAAAAAAAAAGAAAAAAAAAAGTGCGAATCTGAAGTGAGGAGAAAAAAGAAAAAAGAAAAAGGAGAATACAATAAAAGAGAAGACGATAATTATAACACGAAATAAATATTTGTACATGCAATAACATTTTGTCCTTTGACGAATACTGCCCACATAAATACAATAACAGAGCCCAATATTGATATGTACGTACGTATTTTTGAAATATTCAGTGTAGACTTTATAAAATCGTGCTCGTACTAACGGAAAATACTATTTCATATGGTACCAATAAGATATCTTACATCTGCACTTCGTTCACATAATGGTGCAAATACATCATTATTTGAACTAATGAAATTTCCACACGAATTAATTCGAACTCGATTTCGTCGCCGATGGCAGACTGGGATTTTGCGCTGGAGCAATTTTGTCTGCTTTCCTGCACAACAGCAGAACTGCCAGCATCTTCTCCCGAAATCCCGAGTTGAGGACCGCGTAGAAAATTGGCGAAGTGAAGCTATTGGCCAGTGGCAGGATGGTGGTGAATATCTGGATATCAGCTGACGTCGACTTCTCCTCACCATCCTCTTCTTCCTCGTCGTGCTCCTCCTCAAATATCTCCATGGTGTCGTTGATGATGTCACTTAGGTGCCATGGCAACCAACAGATGAAGAAGCAAACCATAACAGCCATGCACATAATCACTACCCGCCGTTTACGGGCAATGCTCTCCAGGGTAGCGGCTTGGTTGGGGGCCCACAGCCTCTTTATGATGACGCTGTACATGATCGACATGACGACCATGGGTGCGATGAACAAAGCGACGAAATCGCACAATCTGAACCAGAGGTCGCTTGTGTCGTCTTCGACAAACATCCCGCATTGCTCCTCGACACCTTCTTCCAAGTGCGATTTCCTGATGGCAGCTTGGATGAAGTGTCGTGTCGAGTAGGACGCTGCTGCCAACCAAATTGACAGCACAATGAACAGAGCGTACTTGGCTGTCCATGTCGTCCTGTGCTTGACGATAGCTCTGAATCTCTCGCAACATATTGCCAGCATTGAGCCAATACTGGCAGACACGCTTAGCAGCTGGCAGTACGGCAGCAACGAACAGTGCAGGAAATTGCTGTTGGATTCAAAGGCCTGTCCAAATATTGTCGCTGGGATGACGAGAATGCCGACCAGTAAGTCCGCTATCGCCAGTGAGCAAATCAGAATTCCAGTCGCTGTTCTCGCCGATCGATGTAAAATGACACTCAACAGGAGAGTGATGTTGCCGAACAGAATGCTTACCATGATAATGCCGTACATGGCATTCAACAGGATTGCCTGTAGGCCCAACTCTGTCTCATCTCCATGAGGCGACAGCTCTGTGACAGCCTCTGTGGTCGCCATGCCTACGGATCTATGTCTGCGTGTTCACTGCTCGCCTTTATATACGATGGGGAGCTTCAATTTGCATGGAGATCAAGTCTCTCATTGACACCCAATCAGCAATGATTTTCAGCAAAGGGGCGCTGTTTGCTCCACCCTAAATGCATATCATTATCATACCTTTGTACTGACTCTGATTGAGGGAAATACAGGTATACATCAATCTCAAATCTGCATAAAATGGGATTATTTGTAAAACAGGCGTCGCAGCACATTCGCAGAAGGGAGAGAAGTCTTCCTTGGGTGCCATTTGAAAGGAACATTCATTTTATTGACTTCGGAGTCAATTGGCCTCAGTCTACACCAGAGAAATTAATTAACCGAATAACTCCGTAAAGTTTAAGAGTAAAACACATGCTGGCGTCTTTGATGATAGATTGTGTGAATGTCAGAAATATTTAACAAGTCTGTCATAATATCTGAAGTTCATTATACTAAAAGTAAGAATTCCAAAACCCTGTTTCGCTGAACTCCTTTCTTCGCCATATTTATGCGACTGTGAACACGCGTTCCCTTGTGCAGGAGACAATAGCGCCCTTCCAAAGTGGAAGTCTGACGCTACAATTTATCTGCTCCATGTTAACGAGCTCAATGGCATTGCGCTTTTTTTTTAATTTGTTACAAAACAGGTCGTAATGTTATAGCGACGCAAGGTTATACATACTTGAATGGGTTTGGTTATAGTCAATCACGCTCGCTATTCCTCTCATTTTTATTCCAATTTCACCGACATTGCTGCCGATTTATCTCAATCAGTAGAGTGCACCTACAATGCAGCGATGGTTTCACTTTTGACGGCAATTAGGGCCCCAGATCATTGATATGCATTAATAAGGCAGTGTGCTCCTTGCGATGAACTATTCTATTATATGCGAGTATACTTTCTTTAGCAATCATTTCAGACCAAAGCAAAGCAAATGGTTAGTCATGCAGTGCCCGTCATGCAACAGATGCATTCTGCTGGTTCATGATTGCACTTGCCTTGTAATCAAATATTTCATTCCTCATTTAAAATTGACATTTAGTTTGATTTCTTTATGTAAATGGGCGCACAATAAATTAATCAATTTTTATTTGGTTTCTAGGTAGTTTTTTTTTTTCCAAATACTCTGTCAATTTTCGATGCTTGAAAATTGTGAAAGCTCTTGAATCAGGTGAATTAGCATTTGGCTTACCTTGTATGAAAATGGCGATAAGGGTGACTGCTGTAGAGGGCATTTCACAGTCTGCAAAGAACAGCGTCATAATGCTCTGCGCCAAGATCAAGGCTTTCATGACGTTTGCAGGACATCGGACGCCTAGCATATAAGTCCACAGATAGGCATACGCAGCCTTCGGGCCGTACATAATGCCTAAATAGGCGTACCTGAAAACGTGGACAACAAAATATAGAGAACAAGGCAAATATATATATCGTAGTGAATGTATAAGTTGTCTCGCATGTTCAATTCAACGACTACACAATTAACTGGTA
Source organism: Capitella teleta (assembly GCA_000328365.1). Classification (NCBI taxonomy): domain Eukaryota; kingdom Metazoa; phylum Annelida; class Polychaeta; family Capitellidae; genus Capitella; species Capitella teleta. Next base: position 126,381 of record KB312450.1, on the reverse strand, counting down.
TAATTAAAAGACGATTGTGTGAAATAAAAACATATAATACAATACATTGTGTACTGCATGTGGTATAAATACAAAAGTCATTGACTTGATATCAATAACAAAAACTCCAATGCAAGATATATCCAACTAAAAAGTTAATTAACTTAATATTTGTTTGATTAACTATATTTTCTACAAATACACATGTATATACATGTAGAAGGAAGGTGGTGACAATGAAATCAACTTCCAATAGCAATCTTTCATAGAGCATTTATGCAACAACCAATCTAGCTTGCGCTTGAACCAATCGAAGGAGTCGCACATCAAGCCACGACTGAACGATTCTTGGTTCATCTGGCGATGAACAGTCTTCACCTGTAGTTTTCGCTGTGGTTTGCAAGAACAGCCCAACGAACTCATCCCTATGCCTCGTCGGTAAAAGCAATGTACAACTCAGAGTTTTATGACTGTATTCAAACGGTAGGCTAGCCTTAAATCGCCTTTTGAGCCCTAGAATGGGCGACGTGGATAATCCGTGGGTTTTCTCTGATGTAAGCCATTTCGCTCTGCCATATCCATCGTGTATCGCCTTGATATTCTCATGACCTCTGATTCTCCCCATGGTTAGGACTGGCAAATGCAAATGACACTTTCCTCTCATCTCACCTCTACTCAAATCACCTCATCTCATCTCGCTCTGCCGCTGGTCACCACGGCCTATTGTGCACTCGCCCTGCCCACTTCATGACTCTTACTGACCACCGTGGTGGTCATTGGCACCTCCTCCACTGTGACTGCAGCATCGTCAGAATGCATCGTTTTTCATATACTCTCAGGGTTATTCATTATTGCCAACATTCGATCACCCTCCTTCCCAGTTAAAGACCAACTGACCTCTGGTAAAATTGAGCTCTTTTCACCATCTTGCATAGCCATTATGACAGCTGAATCCCAATAATTAATTCATTATTCATTTAATCTAATCCACAATGTACAGTATCGACAGTCAGAAAGCAGACAGGAGGTGATATTCAGAAATTCAATTTACTTCCTATAACATCGTAGCTGAGGAAAGATAACCCCTGCTAAATACCTAATTAGCCAGGTTAGCTCCGGGTGATGGAATGTCTATTGTGCGATCCACGGGGAGATTTCACTGCTGACATGACACCTCAATGAAGTTAACACATATTTAGCTCAAACACAGCATTTGGTTTGTTCTTGAGAACAATGCGTATCGTGCGCGTTTCGTGTGGCATTGAGCAAATTTTGTATGAGCCTAAATTTTATGTTATTCATAGCTGAGATAAGTTTCCATACCTGATTGAGCGAATAATGGTTTCTATGGAAACGCGTTTCTGATCGAAGCATTGAAATCAGTTGACAAAAGATTATGCAAAATACGTTTCCCCATAGATATTGAAATTAGCTTGTATATACACACAGATTCGACACCAGCCTATCTCTCATTGTTCAACACCTGGTTGGCCGCTCCAGCCGACTGCATGGTGGTGAAGCCGTTGTCTGCTCGTTAGACAATGCCTATCTCTGCATTGTGGAAATATGGTCATAGCGTGTCTCCTAGCTGAGCCACTCGCTGTTTCGCACGAATAATAAAATACACGTCTATCCGACATAAATTTCACTCAAGGAAAAAAAAAAAGAAAAAAAAGAAGAAAACAAGAAGAATACCGAAAAGATGAAACCGAGCCCAAATTTGCTAAAAGGTTGTCAATTTGTGCAAAATTTGAACGTTTTTGTTTCGCCGAAACCGGAATATGCGTTATTTGAGTGGCAGGGTTGCCATGGCAACGGGCGACACACAAGGGCCACTTTTAACTCCTGATGTCGAATCTGTGTATACAAGCTAATGTCCATATCTATGGTTTCCCCTATCTCCCGGAAGTACCGAAGCTTTGAGAGCATTATTGAGGCAAAATAAGCTTATGCATAGAATTTACAAATGAGAAATGGTCGACATTAAAAAAAAAGAAAAAAATGAAGAAAAAAAAAATGAAGAAAAAAAAAACCAAACAAACAAAAAAACAACTAAACTAAAATTCACACAAAAATCAAACAATAAATCATGACTATATGTATCTGTTTATGTTTATTTGACTATCAAAGTTCATTGGACGAATATTAAAGGGAAGCATATTTCATTTAAGAAAATACTTATGATATGGTGCAATGAATTGGTGTAACATTAGTTGTATACCAAATAAATTAAATTTAGTGCCTAATTCACTTTTAACATGTTTGCAGATACATATTGCGCAATTAATCAAACTGAAGATTGTGCTTCCGCCATAATAGCAGGTGCATGCTATGTCACACAAACGCACTCGTCACGCACGGGTGACACACATGTGTCATTGACCGCTGCGAACTCAACTGCCGTCGCTTGTGCGCATTGTTCGAATGGGGGCAAATAACTCGGACAAATTAGAAATATCCATCTCTCACAGACGCCAGGGTATCTTCACTGACATTTCAATCATTTCAGCTACTATTATAAGTGTCTTTAAATTTGCTGTTTATTACATATTTCTAGTATCTGCTGTTTAACAATTTATATGTTTCATGAAATATATGTTCAAGTGATATATGCTGGTACAAAATATGCACAGAAGAAAAAATAGCGAAACAATCCAACAGAAAACAGAAGGGGAAAAAAGACACTTCAATTGACATAAATTTATGATGTGATGTTATGATGATGTGAAGTTATGCTCTAATTCAGCATTATTCAAGACACTTGACTAGTTTTGAAGTTCGCTTACGAATTAGTCAACAGTGTTCACGCGGTTCACTGGACGGATAGCTTCCTTTGTCAGTTTGACCGTTAGGATTTGAATGTTGAGTGACGGGTTTAATGTTTTCTCCACCTCTATATTAATGAACACGTATTAATGTTTTATTCCATCTCCGACTTGAAATCGAAAAAATATGATAGGGGTCCTCACATAGCTCATCAAAAAAAGAGTTGTTTATCTGTTCATTTATTTTCAGTGTCTCCCGTTCCTTTACAACGACTCAAGTGGATGTCTACAAAGCCACGAAGGCATGGTTGAGAGGCGCCCCAGACCGTCACGGAGGGAGGCAGCGACCGACCACGTCGAAGAGGATGGCCGCTGAGGCTGCGCGCGCCGCAGAGGATGACCTCAGCGATTTTTTAATTTTCCGCTCACTTGTCATTTTTATTAATAAACACATTTGTAATATATGAATTTTACTCTATGTATTGGATTTCTCTCATCCCCATCAGAGCTATATTTAGTTAGTAGTGATAGTTTAAAGTTACAACGCCTTTAACTTGAGTAAACAAGGCTGGTCGAGATTGATGAGCTGAAATGTAAACATTGCAATCGTGAACCATTGCGTAACAACATGAATGGGAGTTAACCAGATTATGTTTTTAATCTGCTTGAAAATGAACGCCGGTAAACTGCCTTTTGGAAGGAGGACGTCCTGCATCACGGCGACCGCAGTGTTTGATCAGAGCAGATAACAATTATATAATATCTTAAGCTTCTGCAGGACAGTGTCGACGCCACCATGTTTTCGGCATCGGGACTGCTGCACGGCCGCAGTGCAAGGTAGTAACGTCGGCATTTCTTTTGTCCTCTTCCGTGCCGCTCTTAGCGTCCGAAATTGGCCAGCTTCGGGCCACTATTCAAATGTTTGCTGGGAAATTAAATGCTAAACAGCTCAAGTGTAAACATTATTCCCAGCATAATGAATTTAAGAGAGAGTTAAACTCCTCTCGTCCACCCATTAGTGATAAGTCCGTTGTTATCTCGCAGACGGATATGATCTCTTAATAATCCACCTAATTGTTGGGTGGCATCATCGAAAAAAAAAAAAAAAAATAATAATAATAAAAAAAAAATAAAAAAATGCGGCTTCGACATTGAAACTATTAAGCCGCCACAGTTGACAGTCACACTATGGCCGCCATATATTGTCTATAAAAAGCGATATTTAATTAACATCCAAATCAAGACAAGCATAATTCAAGCGGACTGACCTCTCTCCGGATTTCGGATAAGTGGTTCCCAATTCAGCCATGCACAGCGTCCCAATAGTCGACATAACCCCCGCCACACTCCAAAGGATCAGACAGAGCGCCGGCGATCCTGCGTTCTGGATCACCCCGGAGGGCGTTATGTAAATCCCGGATCCAACGACCAATCCGAAACATATTCCAACGCCGTGCAGTACGCCCAACTGGCGTTTTAGCTCAACCTTTTCGCTGACCATCCTCATGCAGTGTGCGCAAAGAAGTTATGTTTTGTTTTTGATGTTGTGTTGCGTCGAGTATTGAAAGTAGGACTAATTCAAAATGTGACCTATATGTGCCTAATTATAAAGCGTTGCTCCGTAATAGCCTGCATGATAAAGACTCCTTGGTTTGAATTTCAATCAGCTGAGGTTGAATGATTTCGTCACCTGCATGCAGGCAGCTGAAGAAGACAACGTATTGGGTCTGCCCTGTAATTTATGTGATGTGCTGTAATATATAATCGATTAAATGGGTTTTCGAATAATTCATCTGAGGTGAAAAAGTAAAGAAAAAAGAAGTCAATTATTCTTGTAAACGATGGGTCGTTGGACTTGAAGGTCGCCTTACAAAATGTCAAGGCTACTGCCTAGATAGCATTCAAGTGTTATTGTGATGCCTATTAGGTGGCACAATTTGCCACATAAGTAACAAAAAAAAGCCATCGCAATTGTACAATAATGCCCATCACAAAGCCATCACTTTAAACCGAAAAACAGATGGCACGTAATGACGTATGAACACAGATGTGGCAAATAACGATACAAATGTGGCAGCTTATTCAGCGGATTAACCAAAACGGTCGGCGATAGCAAAAGTGAAATGGCCCAAATGGGCACACATGTGGCGATTTACCAACTGTTTACATAAGGGATTAGGAGATTAGCATTACCATCATTTGGTTTCAAATTTTTAATACCAACTTATTACTTGACGCCTCAGATTTCGAATCATGTTATTTCGGCATCGGTGCGTAAACGACGTCCAAATGCGAGCTCATTAATATTCATTAATATTCATTAATATACCCATTAATTATACCCCTAGTCCAATTTTGCAAGGGACCACGATATAACTGATCCGGGTTTTAGATTTACCGTTGACCTTTTTTTATATCACCAACGTCCAACTTTTACAAAGTTAAATGCTGGCAGCCGCAAACGTCGCTCAATGTAAACAAGACCATCAACCCAGCAGTCTCGACATCCCTCCGCCCCTCCTCAGCAGCTACGCGATACGTGAAGCCACGACCTAGTTGTAATCTGTGCAAACACTGCGCAAACGCTCTCCCCCCATGCGCGAGATGCGATGTGTATTCCCGGGTAGCCATTAGACTCAGATGTGAGAAATCGAGCATCCTATCGTCATCATGTAGTGTTACAGATGAACAGTACACTTGCTCCTCTAGCGAATAGTCCTCTCTTACAATCGATATTTTTGTAGAACGTTCGCAACGCGAAACCAACACGTGCTTTGAAGGAAAATATATATAAATAATTTATTAATAAAGGCTGATTTACTTACAACCTATTAGGCGGCGAATTGTTTTTTAAATTATCTTTATGACTTTGATATCTTCATGAATTGTCACCTGAGCGAACGTTTAACTCCTTTACCCCTCTGAGTTTAATCCGGGGGTGAGATCGCAAAATGCTATACGTTTATATGTATTACTTTCATCAGATCACGCCGGTTTTACTCTACTTCTTTTAGTCATGTCGCACATCGTTTATGTAGGCAATTACGCTTTTACATTCGTGCTACACAATCTTTATCTGTTTTTTAAAATGATCTTTTTATATCTTGCTATTCACATGCTTCATTTAATTTTAATGTGTATCATGCCGCAGTGTTTTTGAGCACTTTGCGAATTTTACGCGTCATAAAAATTAAAATTGATTTTTTTTCTTTTATATTATTCATCATTCATAATAATAATAGCCTGATCAATCGTCATTATAGTAAGAGTTTTGAAGTTCGCTTACGAATTAGTCAACAGTGTTCACGCGGTTCACGGATGGCTTCCTTTGTCCGTTTGACCGTTAGGATTTGAATGTTGAGTGACGGGTTTAATGTTTTCTCCACCTCTATATTAATGAACACGTATTAATGTTTTATTCCATCTCCGACTTGAAATCGAAAAAATATGATAGGGGTCCTCACATAGCTCATCAAAAAAAGAGTTGTTTATCTGTTCATTTATTTTCAGTGTCTCCCGTTCCACTTCCTTTACAACGATTCAAGTGGATGTCTAGAAAGCTATGAAGGCATGATTGAGAGGCGCCCCAGACCGTCACGGAGGGAGGCAGCGACCGACCACGTCGAAGAGGATGGCCGCTGAGGCTGCGCGCGCCGCAGAGGATGACCTCAGCGATTTTTTAATTTTCCGCTCACTTGTCATTTTTATTAATAAACACATTTGTAATATATGAATTTTGCTCTATGTATTGGATTTCTCTCATCCCCATCAGAGCTATATTTAGGTAGTAGTGCTAGTTTAAAGTTACAACGCCTTTAACTTGAGTAAACAAGGCTGGTCGAGATTGATGAGCTGAAATGTAAACATTGCAATCGTGAACCATTGCGTAACAACATGAATGGAAGTTAACCAGATTATGTTTTTATTCTGCTTGAAAATGAACGCCGGTAAACTGCCTTTTGGAAGGAGGACGTCCTGCATCACGGCGACCGCAGTGTTTGATCAGAGCAGATAACGATTACATAATCTCTTAAGCTTCTGCAGGACAGTGTCGACGCCATCATATTTTCGGCATCGGGACTGCTGCACGGCCGCAGTGCAAGGTAGTAACGTAGGCATTTCTTTTGTCCTCTTCCGTGCCGCTCTTAGCGTCCGAAATTGGCCAGCTTCGGACCACCTTTCAAATGTTTGCTGGGCAGACCCACATTTGTCAACAGATTAAAGATTTGCTAATAATTTGAGTGTTTACAGTGTCCGATTCCTGACAAACTTCCATTTCTCCCACTTGGAATTTTGACAATAAAATTGTAAATGTCACCCTCAATTAGTAAATGCGGTTGTGTTCATGTTGTGCATGCAATTTTGTCACTGTTTCTTTATAAACGTCTGTGGATTGCGTTTACCTGGAGTTGATACGAATAAACGGAACGGCACCCCCTCTTCCGCATCTGGAATTTATGTTCTTCTTTTCTATTTCTATATCCAGGGAATCGTCCACTGACCATGATAACGACATTCACGTGTAACGAGTATGTGATTTGTAAATGTTTCAGAGGCGACGCTTTTTCTGGCGATACCAATCACTCGTAGCTTCCCGGTAGGGAAGTTCAGTTTACTATTATGGACGCCAGAAAAACAAACGAGCATTATGGTTATACTCGATACCTTTTGGTTGTAGCTCCTTTTGAAACTAGAATTTTCTGTATACTAACCACTTTGAGATGCTCCACAGCTTAAGGCGGTGTTAGGTGTTAAATTTTCAAAGAAATATTCTCTTTAACCGGGATGGTTTACTACACCTTGGGCCGATTCCAGAAAGAAACTTAACTTTGGGACTTAAGTTAAGTCCTCAAGGCGTTAAGTTAAGTTTTTAGGTTAAGTCGATTCCACAAACGCATTTTTGCTGAACTTAACTTAAGTAGCGTAAACCGGATTTGGCTATCTGCCAAGGAATGTATAAGACATGGCAGGAAATTTGATCAGTGGTAAACGAACCTTGCAATATGACTTTTATGAACTGTTTATGATTTTTCCGAAACTTTATCGAAAACGAAAGCATCACAAACGCGAAATTCGAGTGTATTGCGTCGTTGATTCCTAATCATAACGCAACAAGTGCGCTTTTTCCGCATTACAATCATAACGGTATTTTTTTCATAACGCTATTTTATTATTATTATTATTATTATTATTATTATTATTATTATTATTATTATTATTATTATTATTATTAGTATTATTATTATTATTATTATTATTATTATTATTATTATTATTATTATTATATTTTTTTTTATGACGCCTTCCAGAGTATTGCTCCTGTCTGGAAGGCTCCTTCTAGGTATTGACACCATAGCGTTAATCCGGCGCCTTCTGATCGGCGCCATCTTGAATTCACTAAGTTTGATTTAAGTCAGGTGGAGAGGTCACTTAAGTTATGCAGGGTCTATAGGAGTTAAGCTTGTTTCTGGAATCGTTTTAGTCAACTTAACTCCTCCTGAACTTAGTTTTACCACTTAAAGGGAGGGAGAACTGGATAAAAATGGACTTTGAGTCGTTATTTGATGCACCATAAATGATTCCTATGCCTGGCCCACACAAGGAATATCATCGCTAACGATTTCGCGGGTGATATATTGCTAACTAGGCGTGACGTCAGCAGCTGTGATGAAACACCGAGTTCCCCATCTGTTACAATGGGCCTCATCATATCAGCGTGTCCTGCGACTAAACCCTTGGATATTTTTTTATTTTCTTCTCGGAAATAGATAGAATAATCATTTTGCCACCAGTCAGGAGCGAAAAAAAAAATATTTTTCGCTATTTTTCTTATTTTAACAAGTGATTTTCTAGGACACCTACCATGTTTCTCATCCTGAAACAGTAAAAAGGTCAGCCAGAGTGCACCACGCATGCGCTTTCGTTTCGTAAACAACAAAGATGTCCTTTTATGGCGAAGATGCTCTGCTCTGATTGGCTGAAATCGATAGCTTCACGAGGGGAACGGAACCAATCAGCCATCAGACAAACCAAGCCATCAGCTGACGTTTGCCTCCTATACTTCGCAATGGAAGCCATTCTCCCATAGGCGCAATGCTAACCCCGATATTCGGAATGCATTATTTCCTTACGCTTGCATCCAGGCATGGTGTTTTTGGCACGGAATGCTATCAATTGGTGCTATGAGTCAATAGAACATCACTTAAAATTTAGTTCCCCATCCCTTTAAGTTTCTTTCGGGAATCGGCCCCTGTACTTAGATTCCTTTGTTTCTATTGAAATGTGTGACAAGGTTTACTAAACCCCGTCTCTCAAAGCATTGTCTTGTTATTATTCTTGACTCATGTTTGTATAGCATTGACTCAGGCTCAAGCTCAAGACTTAAATCTAAACAATCGTTCCCAAGAAATAAAAACTTCCCCAAATCTACATATACACGCAACATTCAATTACAATTGAGGTATAATAACAACAATCGGTATAATCATATTAGTCATGGGATGGGAATCGGAGAGTGGTGAGAAGGCTACGTTAACAGTATTAACTATTAATTAAGTCGTAGCTAATTTACTACGACTTAGTAAACGATTCAGCTGGCAATAATGCAATTTGAGAAAAAGTAAACATACGGCCCCTGTTTATCGGTTTCACGAGTTTGATCTTTCGATGAGAGACAGTGCAACCAACCTCCAGTGGCATCTGCACTTACACTGATATGTGTAATCAAAGGCTTACTTTGTTTCAATGCTGGTACATGTATTACACAATAACTCTCAAATTAATCTACATATCTATTCTTGCTAAATAAAAATAAAGCATATAATACTATAGTTAAACGAAAAAAGAAAAAAAGAGAGAACATTTCTATATAATTATCTATGCATGCATAAACAAAACCGAAGAACAGTTCAATAGAAGAATTTATAGAACAAAACCTCAGATACTAATAATAATTAATAATAAATTTATTTTATATAGCGATCATAAAATACTATAGAAAATGTGTTACATAACGCAGGAGCACCGAATAGCTCAATCGGTTTAACCGACTGACTACAATCCTATGCCGACTATGGGGGTCGAGGTCTCGATCAGGTTCGAGACCCGATCAGGCCACGGGCGTTATGATTGTGAATTATAATTGTAATCCGTTATAATTGTAATTTTTCGGTGACTCAGCAGTGCTGCCCGATTGCGTAACAAGGCCGGGCGCTGTGTATTACTGTCTATGGTGGTATGCAGGATAAAGAACCCTTGGGATTTATGGATAAGAGTAGGGAGAAACCCTGGTCCCGGGCCTTCTGTTCTGGCGCCCGTATCACCCGAATGGGTTGGATGGAGCCGTAAAACCCCATTACTCACTCACTCACGCACGCATGTTACATTACGCGATCAATGAAGGCTTAGCCGATTATTATGTAATATGCTGGCAACAAAACCAATGCACTCGTCCTCTACCACACAGAAAGAAGCATAATTCAAGCGGACTGACCTCTCTCCGGATTTCGGATAAGTGGTTCCCAATTCAGCCATGCACAGCGTCCCAATAGTCGACATAACCCCCGCCACACTCCAAAGGACCAGACAGAGCGCCGGCGATCCTGCGTTCTGGATCACCCCGGAGGGCGTTATGTAAATCCCGGATCCAACGATCAATCCGAAACATATTCCAACGCCGTGCAGTACGCCCAACTGGCGTTTTAGCTCAACCTTTTCGCTGGCCATCCTCAGTTTGCCAAAATAAAGATTGCATGCTTGTCCGCGTGGTCGTTCATAATACGCCTTAGTAGGTTATTGTAACTGAAGTATTGAATTACTGATATCTCAAGTTGTTATAGCGAGTGTTGGCTACACTGTACTGATATGGTGATGGGTATATATTGCTGGGAAATTTACAATGTGTTTCTTTCAATTTCTCAGCTGCCTTCATTTTTATCCCATTGACATGTGCGTATAGAGTAAGATCGGTAGCTCGGCTTTCATGGTCAAATGTTTGAAATCAACAAATCTTTATCTGATGTTTCCGAGCTATCACCAGTTGACCACGATGCAAAAGCGGTTCGGAAAAGTGTGAAGTCACAGACTTTCCATACACGTGTGTGGAGATAAACAATTTAATTGAAGAGTGACGTCACAGACGACGTCACAGTAGAATTCCATATAATTAGGCTAATGTGGAGAGTAGACGGGTGGAATGAGTCGAATGGAGTCTTTTTCACTCGATAAACATTATGGATGTACATGTAATTGTAAGAATTACAATTATAACGGATTACAATTATAATTCACAATCATAACGCCCGTGGCCTGATCGGGTCTCGAACCCGGGACCTCGCCCCCACGGTTGGCATAGGATTGCAGTCAGCCGGTTTAACCCACTGTGCTATTCGGTGCATGTACATACACATCCAAAACATTATCGTTTGTGTTTTATGCGTTCAAGAAATAAAGTTAATATTATTATTTATATTATATATATATATACAATGAAAAAACAAATGCGCACACTATTATTATATATTCTATTATGTTATTAACTCCTGATAGGTGACCATGGAGTGCAACGTACCATCCGATCGTGCTAGAAACTTAAGCGTTATCTTCAACCATGGGGCATCGAATTTCATCTGTGTGACGCAGTGCATACTTACAATTGCGCTGTTTAAGAAGGATAAAACATCAACCGATATGCCTTTGAGACACCAGTGCATGCCTTCATCACCGGTCGGTTGGACTATTGTAAGGTCCTGTACATGGGAATCGCTCAAAATCAACTTCTGCGACACCAACGCACCCAGAACTCAGCTGCACGTCTTCCAATGAGGGCTAACCGAGAGGATCACATCACTCCGATCCTTTGTGATCTCCATTGGCTCTCCCTCGAGCAGCGCATTGAATTTAAAATTCTCCTCCTCGTTATTAAAGTGAAACATAATATTGCTGCCTATCTGTGTAATATAATATGTTCCACCCCGTTATCTTAGATCCACTTCCCAATCATGTGCCTTTCAACAATTCAAATTTTATGAAATCCAGTACTTTTAGTTTTATTGGGCTTCATCTGCTTAAAAACCTCTCTTACTGTCGGTGAGACAGTCTTCTTCTGTTGAATCGTTTAAAATAATGCAAAAACACAACGTTTTAACAACTGTTTTCGCAATTTAATGTTATTGTGAGTTGATTTTTTTTTAAACAGCGTTTTGAGTATATATTTGGACGCTATAGATTTTTTTTTTTAATTTTCATATATGCACAATGGTAAATGGTTAACATTATTTTTCCTTTGGATTTCGTATCTTAAACAGTGAATATACTGTCATGACCTACCTTGGCCGGGATAAGACATTGCTTATATTAGATAAAAATTTAAATACAAGGAATAATTATTTTATTGGTTAATCTCCTATAATTATTAGTATTGTAAACCGATTTCGATGATTATCACTACCAGCACATGCAATGTTTTCTGCTTGGCTTTACTGAAGCCTACCAAGCCCGGCTTGTGACGTCACGTTGTGAAATAACTATAGCTTCGTGTACATGCTACACAGCTGACTTATCGCGCGTTAAGCTTGCTTGACCACCCACTGAGTTGGTAACCATAGTGACATTCGTTTGAGGAGGGTAGGTATCATTGTATATTCATGCATTGGTGCTTGCACATAACTAATAATTTCCTAAATAAAATAAATTTTTTAACACAAAAGTCTGTTGTAGACAGAATGAGGTCTGAATATTCTCTTTTCTCTCACATGTGATTGAGAATCTCACACCCGAGGAGTAGGCTAAGGTGTTTGTCATTCCGCCAAGGAAAAGGAATTGTCTCAGCGTAAACATGTTGGGAGTGGCTCGATCTTTAAGCCGAATGCTCACAATTTAGGATTAGGAACTTTGGTTACAGTTAAAGTTACAGTTTGAGACTTCTGATACGTGTACAGGGAATTCGGACTTGTGGGGCCTATCGACCTCGTTCCAACATGTTAACTTTTTATACGTCCTACTACTCGTCGTTTAAATATAGTTCACTGGGGATCCGTCTGGACGATATGTGTAAAAATTTGAAACCACACTCTGCATTGCATTATACAGAGTGGACCAAAAGTAGTCTATCTACTCCATGTTGAAAACAAACCTCTAATATTGACTCAAATGAAGCAATTATTCAAAAAAATAAATAACTACCTGAACGAGCATTGAGGAATGTCATCTCTTGTATGGCGCTTCAATACAAACTCTCTGCTTTGTTTTGATTTTAGGAGATAAACATTAATGCTGCTGTCACAACCATATCACTCTCAAACAAAACAATAGAACGAGAGCGTTGCCTTAATTATGCGTTCAATGAAGCTTATCCATGGTCCGGGGCCCTGTTTGCGGCCAAAAGTGGAAATATCGCGGAATGTTGAGTGCACTCTATTAATTGAGATAAATTGGCATCAATGTTGATGAAATTGGAATAGAAAGGATAGGAATGGCAGCATGACATGATAGACTAACCAAACAATTATTTATTTCTCTTATCTTTGTGTGATTTTTACACTGTGCGTAGCACCAATGGAATGCACTGAGATCTTTAACATGGAGTAGATAGGCTACTTTTGGTCCACTCTGTATGGAAGGCTTACCGAATATGGCTCTCAGATTCGGATGTAGTTACCCCTGCTCGTCAACCCGCCCTCACACATGATGCGCATTCCAGATAGGTTGATGAGGTAATGGAACCCTTTACATGTACTTGGCATCTTAGGGGTTGCTCGATGTGGTATAGGGTAAGAATCGTCCTTAAAGCCAAATAACGGGAAGGGCTTATTAGGGGTTTTTATTATTAGTTTAGCCATTTTTCCATGCAATACTGCCATTAATTAATAAGTAGAGCGCATATGAACATCATTAAATAGGCATAAAAGCGACCTCCCCTTGCGATCCTGGAAGAATCCATTCCCACCCATCCTGTGACGTCAGGAGACCGATATCCCATGATGCCTTGCGCAAATCTGAATTCGCGATAATGGCGGACGTTTCGTTTTCGGCTGGCAGTGATGAAGAATGTGAAATATTAGTTGGAATGGTACATGATCGCCTCCCACGAGAGTACGCCCATCAACCAATAAGGATTGTTGAATCTGACACGTCAGATGAAAATCATTCAACGACAGCTTCTGAGGAGGAATCAACCGCTGAAGAGGCGACCGAAAATCGCCTCGCTTCGGTAAACACTTGGTGTCGTTGTGGAATGTGTGAATCGGAAACGCTTGGAGATGAAAAGGAGGCTATCTGCTGCTTGGAAGTACCAAATTGCGTGAAAATGATCGCAGCCGGTGAGTAAACATTCTTCTTTGATTGAGGTGCCCGAATTTCACAAATATGATCATTT
>KB312450.1:78182-103068 GCA_000328365.1 Capitella teleta | reverse complement strand
TGACAGTTAAGAACTCTATTCAACTATTGTCCCTCTTTTGAAGATTTCCGCTATAAGGGAAAGAAATCCTCCAAAGAAATCCACGGAGGATTATTTCAAGATTGGAGGCGTTCACAAAGTTTTGCATTATCTTTGTAATTGCTTTTAAGTTTTTTTTTTTTTTTTTTTTATTATTTTTTTTTTGCAATCTTTGCCGCATTCGTTGTGGACACGTCAAAGGTCATGGGGTGAAAAAAGGGTTTAGTGTGATTCTTGAAGGTATAATTTATGTAGAATCTATTTTTAGAACCACTGTTACTGTGCCCAAAATGTTGAATAGGTATCACTCTCAAAGAGTGATTCAGTATAGCACGCGATTTTCCGATATTTTTCGGATCGTAGAGGAAAAACTATATCACTGTGCAAATTCAATGTCACCTCCAAGTCAAATTGGTGCATGAGGCTGGTGCCTCTCACCACATCTTGTATCTCTATATCATCTCAAGTTTGATTAGGGTTGATGGGGCGGGTGCCTCTCACTGAATCTTTTATCTTCAATCTAGAATGATAGGCTGTTGATATCGTTCGCCTAAAAGTATTAACATAGAGGAAGGACTAATGTGAGTGAATATGTTGCGTGAACGCGGTCTTTCGCCCAGAGAGCAAATTTTCCTAATTTTCCTGGAAACTTTACCGGAGTATACTGTGTAAACGTCAATGCAAAAATTTGCATAACACTTGAGATATATTGAGATAACTATACCATAAAAAACATGTAATAAAATGAATCAATTCCGATTCCGATGACAGCGAAACAACGGACCAGCGCAATAATAACTTTATGACATTGGTCAGCCAAACCAGCCCCAAGAGTTCTGAGACTGGCCATTATGCGAGGCATCGTTATGTAATCGGGCACTTTGACATCCGCAAATATTTCATAATTCATCACCAGATCTGTATACTTTTCGTTGTATGACTAATCAGTCGTTAACCAGCATCATTAGCATGCACGGATTGGAAGACTTATTTATTTATTTATTTATTTATTTATTTATTTATTTATTTATTTATTTATTTATTTATTTATTTATTTATTTATTTATTTATTTATTTATTTATTTATTTATTTATTTATTTATTTATTTATTTATTTATTTATTTATTTATTTATTTATTTATTTATTTATTTATTTAAGCTAAGAATCGAGAAGCAACTAAAACTTATACGTGATCCGAGGAGGTATGAGCACCCGAAATGACTCCCGGGGGAAATGTAGGCTGGGATATTGAAGCTCATTGCCATCGCACTTTTCAAGGGCGGGATGGGAGAAGTACTAGTATATTTTATGGTGCACACGGTGCATGGCCGTGGTCTGGACAATCGCAACGTTAAAGAATACCACGTTAAAATCCCTATACTGTTATATTTATGCCAAGTTAATATTATTATGCACCGATATTAATTTTATGCACCCGCTATAGTTACCTTAGCAACAATTCGTGGCTCTACCGGTAATGTATCATTGTCAATAACGTATAACGTTACGACGCCGTTTTACCTTAGCAACCGCTCTCGTTGAAGACGTTGGTTTTTCTCCCGGTCACATATCTCAGCCGGAAATTGAAGCATGCCGAAGAGATATTAATTTGTATATCTAGTGAAGCTAAATGATTATAGGCATAATTACATTACCGAAATGATACCCTGACAGCTGAAACTTTTATGTATCAAAAACTCGATCTATGAATTTTCTTAATAGAGATGACGATTAGTTTCAAATGCACTGTTCTGAAAACGTCCCTCTCATTTTATAAGACTCATGCCACTGAATGTTTTACTCAATTCGCAGGATTTAACCATTACAGTCACAACAGCCAGAAGTGGGGAAGAGATTCGTCTGTTCGCAGACGACGAGGAGAAATCATCGTTGAACGATAACCAGGAGTTCACCGATGCCCAGGAGTGGAACCTCTTCAACTACATCGTCATTCGTATCTACAACCCACTTAAGAGCAGTTCAGCTGCAACCCCGAGGAAAGAGAGTCTGATGGCGAAGATTGGACCAAGCATGAGCAGCAAGTTCCGCTACCCAAGGCCACAGATATCGGTCAGCTGCAAGGCTCTCAGGCGCTGGGAGTACTATGCCTGGAATGTTATACTTATCATGGTGAGATTCGCTTCGGATTATTCAGAATGCTCATTTTTTTAATTATATGTCACAGTTGCTCATTGGTGGCCTAGTCTTCACAACGTTCGCTGTCGATTGCGACAACACTCCCAGCAGACTTCAGATGTCGTTCGTTTTGCTTTTGTCCAACATCACTTTCAAAATGGCCGTTGGGAAGAATGTCCCCCAAGTGTCGTACCTCACAAGACTGGTTCGTTATTCTGATCTTGATGCGTTGCCGTTCTTATTGAGCTCACGATGAATGGATTGGAAATTTGTGTTTCTTTCTTTAGGACAAGTACATCATAGCGTCTCTCTTCCTCATGAGCCTCGTCTGCATCTGGCACAGTATCGTTGGCCATCTGCCTACTTCCGGCCAGCGAATCTCCGACTTCCTGGCTCTCACGTGTTTGATAGCTCTATGGTTGGCCAACAACATCCTGTTTTTCCTGAAAAATCTCTTCACTGTAAGTTACAACGAACACACAACATGTTTGGTTGAGAACTAGGTCATACTGACCTTATTAATATTTTCTACTCGGCAGGTGAAGAAAAAGGAACAGAAATTCAGCAAAAAAATCAGAGAGGTACAGAAAAAAAAATTATTATTATGTGACGATTGATTTTTTTTGGCAGAGTATTTTTGAAGACGATGTGGTTTTGATGGATAGCACCACAGGAAGCAACATTGTCTACGCTCCAACTGCAGACAGAGTGTGAAATGAACCAGGTTGTTCTATACATGCATATGAACATGACATGGATCTGCGATGGACTGACAACGAAAATATATTATTCAATAAAATATATATTTAAATAATTTATATATACATATATCTAAACGTATTGCCTCACATCTCAAGATTTTTGTCTGCATGCGTTCTCTCAATTGAATCTTATGTCTGTAGGACTCAAGCAACGAACCCGATACCAATCGACAGGCCCTGTAATAATTATTATATGCGTATACACAAGACTGACGTAATAATAAAACCCATAGACGGCCTGTTGCTAAGGGTCCTTAGCAACACGTAGCCAATGTATGTAGACTGTCGGACCACAGAATTATTATTACATATGCAAATGTTCAATCACCGTCTAGTTAAGGTTCAATTTCTATATCTTATGCATGCATTTATTCACCATACCATTTCTCAGTAGTTTGGTTAGTCAACCTGGGATTTGTTTCTCGTACTTTGCTCTAATTGTCGTTCAATAAAATATTTTACAATCGGTCTGCACGCTTTAATGGGTCTTGTTTTGGGAATGTGGTACAACGAATTATCACTTAAATTGAAGACCACAATACAGGAGTTATTGATAATTGTTCCAATTGAATCGCATGATCTTTATTAAGGAAAGAGCGCAGTTTCCATTTTTTTTTTTTTAAGAACTAAATGAAGATCGATTTTGGATTCACGCAAACAATTCAATTGAATACACTGCATTTTACCAGCAGTTTTAGGCCGATTTCCATCCGGGCTGAGTAATTTGTTTGTGCATTTTGATAATACTGACAGCACTTATAAGCCCTTATGGTTTGATTAGGACGGAAGCGACCCGGAAGCCAAGCACCGACGAAGGTTCAAGGCGACGAAACAAGGAAGACGCCCTCCTCTCCACAAGACACACGTCTGTTCCATATACACAGTGTCATTATGGTTGCCTGAATATAAAAATGACCTGCTATTATTTATATTATATTCAACGAGACATTTTCGAGACATGTAAGTACAGTATTTGGCAAACCAGGCGAGAGTCGAGTATTCAACTCATTATATACAATATACAATGAATGAATAGTCAAGAAAGCAAAGAAAAATAACCACACATTAATCCCCATAACAACAATAACGATCGACGAGCAATAGGAACAATTAAAGAAAACAAATATGCAGGTACACATACTGTATATGAGCCTCAGCAACCTCCCCTTTACCTGATACACATGCAATTGGTTTCGATGATTGTCTTTTCGCATTGTTAATCCAAACATAAACATTGTAATTTGAATATGATTATTGCCAATTTTGTTATCGACAACTCCGCTTGTTTGTTCGGAATTTGATTCTATATTAATTATGCTGCGTAATTTCACGTGTTTCACATTTCCATTGTTTGTCCGTGTTTACGCAATTAATTATATTCGTTATAATTTGCTAGTTATGTCACTTATTTGCATGCCTATTAGGACAGCTGATACCAAGAGGTCTTTCAGTCGACTCATCAAATATTACTATGCTTAGACACCTCGAAACTTACGCAAAATACAAAAACACATATTTATTTCTCTGAACGCATAAATTAAATGATATAATCCCGCATATACATCTTTGGTATTGATGGCGCGTCCTTCTATATAGCTTGCAAAAGCAAATATATATCTATAAACTTTGCCAGTATTCGTGAGGTAATAACAATTATATTAGAATGAATTCGTTATAGTCATCTGTGGCATTAGGCAATGAATGGCGTTAATATTTGATGGACTCATAAGTCAATTAATGACAATGTTGCATTGTTTGTCCTTTGTTGGGTTTAGCGATTAATCGTCCCGAAAACTTCCGGAAAATCCAGGGGCTGAATCCATAAACGATGATATTTTGTGCCACAGCGGAAAGCAAACCCAAGGGACCGAATCAACAACCCCATGTGATGATCGGACAACCAGTCTCCGGTAACGACATTGACAGCGATCGAAAAGGACGCTCTTCCAGCGACCGACTAAGTTGAAATAGCCTTGTAATTTAGGTCACCTGCAGACTGAGGTAAGAGTGTTACTCTGGTGAGAGATGGGCTGAAGCTGGGATTAATTTCCCTGCATTTGTTGAACAGTGACTTTTCGTTTTTATGAAGAAAACGTACATTAAAATATTGTCGGTTCCGGGAGATTCATTTAGGATAACAAGCATTGCGTGTTATATGTGAGAACATATCTCACATTCCCTGAATAAAGTTTAAAATGTGCGCTAATTTCATCAGAAGAATGAAAGAATAAGTGAAAAAGAAGAAAGAGAGAAAAAAAAAAGACACAAGAATGATCGAGATTGATGTCGTGTTGTTGTCTGTGATGTAGCGTCTGAGCAAATGTTGTTTGTAATGCGTAGGAAATATATCTTGATCTTGTGTTGCACTCCCACTTTCATAATCTCTTGTTTGAGTATTGTGAGTTGGTTCTTTTCAGTAGATGCTCTTTTGATCGTCTTAGTTTGTCCTAATAAGGGAATGTGGTTGTCACGATTCCGTGTTGCCTGTGAGAGAAAGAGGGTGAGGATCTGCTGTGGTGCTGTTTATAGTTATCAGTCGAAGCTTGTGTTCAATGGTGTGTAATAATATTTTCTCTCTCAAATGCACAAAAGATAAGCGAAATAGAAGTACATGTATTTTCCTTTCAACCATTCGCGTGTACTGACTGATTACTGAGCTATGTACTTTGATGTATTTATAATTCTGACAGTCAGAGGTATATGCTCTAAATTCACAGTGCAATCACCTTGACGACCCCTTTTATACCTTCAGGTCGATGGGAGCCAGGGATGCAAATGTAATGAAATATGGACGACCTGCTGTCCCAAGCGCTTCGGGTAACTCCCAGATCAGAGTACATCCATAAAAGAAAAGAGAATTCCCTTGAAGAAAAAAAAATCATAAAATGGTTCATTTCGGATTGAAATATCGTATCAAAGTAGTACGCTCCACAGGTGAGCTGATTTCGCTCAGTTGTCTTAATCATCGGCAGGTGAGATGAAGGTCTAGCAGGAAATGCAAATTTTGTGATGTGTGTTTTCCCCCTGTTGTGTGCATGAGGTCGCGAAGAAACCATACGATACAAAACTGCAGACGACACCTCTAAATTTCTCTAGAACGATGAGTTGATAGCTTCCTCATAACGACGCAATTATTGCAGTCTGTCGGCCAACATGAACGATGGTCTATGCATGATTATAACCTGGTAGCATAAGGTTTAAGTACAGCGTAGGTTAGTGTGGCTAGCGGTCATGTATTCATTGAAAACTGATAACATTTTATACTACAAAAGGAGATCAATGAAGATCAAAACTATCCAAATACATGGAACACAATCTGCTGCTTTATCGGTGTGTGCTTCCTCGACTACAGCAAAGCTTTCGATTGTGTTATCCATGATATTCTGGCTTTCCAAATACATGATATCAAACTTTTCGACGCCTTAATTTTACAGGGTCAGATGTAATACAGGGCCCGATTCCGAAATGAATTTTCATCAAGACGACACAGTATGTGCCACGAAGCAGTACAGAATGAAACACTCAAGAAAACATTATGATGTCGGGTACGTGTAGGCCCTACGCGTATTTTAGGAATCTTAAGGAATCACAAGTGCGTTATGACCTAGAAATGCGTTATGATTAAAGAGGACCTCTGTTCATTTTGGAACCCTTTTAGATCGATTGTATATGCTTTTGTGGGTAACGAGAGATCAGTTTTGGAAAAACAAAGGCCATCTGTGAATGATATTCAAGACAAATTAAAATACGAATTTCCTGTTCAGGCAGAATATCTTAAAACTGATGAGTGCGAGATTTCTTTTATGCGAATTAACTGTTGAAAGATCTACTCACTCGACGGCTCCCATTGTTAACAATATAATTCCTTTTGTCACGTCACCACATTCTGAAATCGAACGCGAGAAGAAAACGAGATTTTAAACCTCTCAAAATTGATGCATCTAGGAATCAGTCCACAGCAAGCAAAGAGTCTTAAAATTAACATGTCAGTCAAAAGGCGTTCAATTGTTGTTCTTGTTGCTTCTGGTTTTTGTTTTTGTTTTGTCTTTTGGTATGCATCCTCTATCATCCGATACGGCACGGGCCAGCACATTCTGTTCACCTCTATCTGATCGAATACCTTGGGTCCATCCGGAAATGACTGGAGGGACACCGTGTAACTTAATTATTGTCAGTCTCCTCATACCACTCGCTCTGCCAAAGCGATTTGACAAACGAGGGGATGGGAGATTTAAAATCGGAGTGTGGGAGAGGGAGCTAAGTGGCATGCATCACCAAGGCCTGCTTGGCATAACAGGCTATTGTTCTCACAGCATTATAGCATAGCATACAGTAAAACCTCGATGTGTCAAAGTTCATGGGGTTAGCTCAAATCCTTCGACTCAAGGATACTTCGACGGACAGATCGAGGACCGTTATGATATGACCGTTATGATTCCAAACCGTGCTCTGACGTTATGATTAACTGCATGCATTTTGAACTCATAAACTATGAACGGTGATCTCATGACTTACGAGAAATGATTAGGAGAAATTGAGATTGGAACTTTTAATTAACAAATATTTATCAACGTGTAGATCTAAAACTGGATTTTTTTAATTAACTCTAGCTTCGAATGCGCGCGGTCTTTTGTCAACAATTTATTAAATATCATCACAAGTACACCAACAACAATGCCTTATAGCTTAGTTGAGATCCACGGTCCGTTGATCTTTGGGGTCAGCCAATCAAAGCTCTGGTCGCGGCGTAAACGGGACACATAAAACACTTCGACACAAGGATAAATTCGAGAATGAGACGTTTGAGGGACGGGTGTTAATGCTAATAGTGAAGTATAGGAGAATCGTCGGGACTTCGAAAACACTTCGACACAGGGAGACATTCGAGGGACGGGTGTTCGACACATCGAGGTTTTACTGTAGTCCCGATTGAACTACACTGCACCATCTCATCAATACTTGAATCGTTCAGTATACTATAATTCTTGTGAATGGTTGCCATGGTAATCAGAACACAAAATTTTGTGATGGTTTACGAAAACTGAGATGAAACAAATTATTCGATAATTCGGACGGAATGGCTAAGGGAAGCAATTAACTTGATTTATTAAACCTATACTTATTCTTCCTATATTTAATCTTACCTGCTTTTATTTTTGTTCTGAGTGGATTCCATGCGTGTGTTTTTAATTGTTTTAGCAAGTCTTGAGTTTGGCGTCATGATCGAGGCCAGAATCGGACGATTATTTAATTCACGTTATGAATTTCTCGTCCGTTTCAGTAGGAAAACCCGTTATGATTACGAAGCGATGCCTGCGCACAAGATGACGGTGATTCACAGACGACACATCGAAGGAAGAGACACAGCGACGCTGGAAATATTCCTGCAAAGCCACCATTGTACTTTGACAGTCAGCCCTTATGCAATTTGAGCGGAGACTCTAATAATTCAATCTACGATTATGAGTAACTTATAACTTTTAAAACTCACAACATTAATAACTTAAAATAGAATAGCACCGTGAAGCCAAAAAAAAAACGGAACAACAAAACAAAGTGTTTGCACTGCCATGAAATCACAATAAGCAACAAAAGAAAAAAAGAAAAAAAATTCTATAAAAACAACAGCACGTTTGATATATATAAATGTGAAAATTAAGGTTATGTTAAGAGCTGACCAGATGAAATCTCATATATGCTTGAATTTCGTTACTTTTATCAAAACGACCAGTTTTAAATCTATTCAACTGCCGACTGAACTATAAGCAATGTTTTTACCTCAACCAAAGTGCCGAATGAAGAGTTTCCAACGAAACGCTCAAAACATAATTTGAGTGAAATTGCTGTCAATTTTCTGTGGAAATATTCGATAGAGGAAACAAGTAGACTCCCCAAGCAACATATCAACCGGATTGCATTGCACTCATGAAACACAACACCGGATCCAATTAACACAAAGCATCTCTACAAAAGGAATGGTTTTTATCGTTTTTATGGTTTTTATGGTTTTAGGAATGGATCGCGAGAAACACGTACGAAAACGCTTCCTGTGCAACATCATCAACAGACGCCTGAGTATAATAACAAACAATTGCACAACAGAATCATTGGTTTTCACCGCAGTTCAAAACAAGAGAAACGGCTGCATCAATCACAGGCTGATTTCATGCTTAATTCCATTCAGTTCAATTGAGGTTGTTCGACCGAAGACAGTGTTGTTGCCCAATCGTGTTGTGACGGTGTGGGTCGACCTGGTGGAGCCTCTCTTGTTCCTGCTTCCTTGCAGTTGATCAGAGTAGGACTTCTGTCTCTGGGATTTTCGACTAATCGCAGATCTAGAGCATGACATGAAAGCTTGTCGAAAGTGGCTGCCACTGATGCAGTATAAGAAGAAATTAACCGCACTGTTCAAGTAGTACAACATGTTGCAGATGCTGTACGCCATGTACGTCTGTGCTTTTTCTTTGGTCGTTCCGAAAGGCCACTCGTCGAATGCGACGAAGTAGATGACGATGGGCGACGTGGTGAAGACGAAGAATGACGTCACGACGAGCAGCATGACGTTGACGGAGGTGAGGCTCTTGTTCACGTGAGAGGTCAGCCCGAGGTCACGTTGTCTGGATTTTGACGCCGAGTAGACTTTTGTCATGATGAGGCAGTTGGAGGGAATGATGATGGACAGAGGGATGAACGACAGCAGGGCGAAATCCAGCCACGTCATCACATGCTCAAAGACGAACAAGTGGTCCTGCGAGTAGCCACACTTCACTCGCTGTCCGTCCAGTCGCAGATCGGTCATGACCAACCAGTGGACATTCACTGCAACGAGGACAGTGGTCATTCCCAGCCACACAGCGGTCATTCTCCGCAAACTGCAAATTTCTTTGACTCGAAGTGGAATCCACAGCGACATCAATCGTTCTAGAGTGACCAACACGAGAGTCCATGATGACAGGTGGGGGAACAGGTAAGTGAAGAAGTAATGCACTTTACATGAACCTCTCGAGTACACCCGAATGTCAACACCAGCGTGCACCTTGATCAAGTGACGCAACAATCCTGTGTATAGAACTCCAATGTCTGCGATAGCAAGGGCCGCTAACAAGAGAGCGTGCGATTTTCCTTTAAATGTTTGGCTCCGTAGGACACAGATACAAATCACGTTGCCCGCTGTTCCGATGGCTAGCAGAAAGGGACCAATGTATTCGAACAAAATATCGTGGAATTGTCTTTCCCATGGATCTTTGTCAACAAAAACTTCGGTAGAATTGCTCAATGTGAAGTTGTCCATGGCGGTTCTGCTCCTCGGACCCCTCCCCGTCTCTCTCTCTGTCTGCTTCTGTTGTGCTACTGCCTAAAATGGCACGATGTTTTATATGCACAGGGCGGAGGCGTCTTGCGTTGGCGTCGGTTGACAATGTTCCGGATAGAACCTCTTTGTCTCAGCATTCTCAATTTATATATCTTCTATTTTGACCTACATATATTATTTACAAGAATTGAGCAACAACATAGAACTCAAATGCAAAACGAGTTTATGAAGACCAAAGTCCACCAACTTGCTTTTTTTTTTCGGCTTTGCAAATTAACATCAAAAGAACACTCTAAAGAACGCTGAGCTGTAAATGAAATTGTGGAATTTATAAGCTCCCTGATTACTTGTGTTTGTGGAAGCATTTGATGTATTTGTGATCATTTTGATACTAAAAATATCGCTAGTGCTGTAAATGTTTAATGAAATTCAACCGTGTCTCTGAAACGGCATGTGACAAACCTCATGCTCGTTACGCATGGTGGCCTAGACCTGTTGGTCCCCTGCATCGCTTCTCTTAGAGGGGCACTGAGGGATGCAAATGTAACAACTAACGGAAGTGTGCAGCGAGGGCATGTTCCCCAAGTAAGTCGTGACTGAAATAACGGGAATGTGAACGTGAATGACACACGAAATCATGTGTCACTGATATCAACGCAATAAGGTTCATGGGATAGTGCGTGTATAATTATGTGATATATGCGTGGAGTACGTGTATTTTAATTTCAGGATGGCCTTTAATTTTAACATTCCATATCTGATTTATGTTGGTGACCAAAGGCATATTAAACCAAACTGTGGCCCTTCTGAATCGATCGAATTCTGATATGACGAATGATGCGATGTTGACGTCTCCTGTGGAGAGTTTCTGCTTTGTACGCCATTTTAGGATCTGACGTAGCCTCGTATCAGCACAATGAGAAGTGTTGATATGGGCTGATATCAACACGGTTGCGTCTGGATCACAGAGTCGGTGGTTCTGATAAATTTGTCTAAATTATGAGACTTAATTATCTCTGAGTTATTGATAATATGATATTTTGATATAATAAAATTAGGGATGGTTTATTTAATGAAGATAATTACGACGATATTACATAGCTTCAGGAAATGACCTCCAATCACCTGACACCATGTGTGCGTAGGCTTTCTGTTTACTAATATTATTCATAATTGAACCCAATGATGAGCATACAATGGATATCATTATTCGATACCAAAAGGCAAATGTTTATGTTTGCTAGGAGAGAGGCAGGTGCGGTAACATCTTTCTCTCTTCTTCTTTCCTGGAATTATTCTTCGATTTGACTCTTCTGAAAGCAATATAATGTTCTGTTGTCTGGCTGCATTTCTCATAGGACAGATTGTCCCTCGCTTTGGACCGAGCCATGCAGGGTTCTTATCTTGGATTACTGTTGCTGCTCAATAGAGATAAAGTAAGGGTCATTTAATATTGGAATGATACTTACGGTTTGCACCATATCTCCACATTGCTTTACGAAGTGTCTGGGGTGATGTGCGGTCAAAATTCCGTCGAACAATTTCAATGCTTTTGTTGTTGTTTTTATTCGAACTATAAGGATCTCACATTATTCCCTTATGTTGTTTCTCGTGATGTCCTTAATTTCAATATTTTGCACTTGGCCACAGTTTATAATGTTCAGGATTAAAATGCATGTTTTTTGTTTTGTTTTTGTTTTGTTTTTGTTTTTGTTTTTGTTTTTGTTTTTGTTTTTTTTTTGCAGTCCAGCTTTTCAGAAATTCCACGTTTCGAAGTTGTAAAGAAATGCGTAGAACACGATGCTTTGGCGAGTCATTCACATTATCATCTATATGCTATGCTATTTCTCAAAACTCAAAGAAAGTTAAAACATGCATTCATTCATTTACCGTGGCTATGTCCGAATATGTATTTAAACAATTTATACACAATGGCCGGATACCAGTAATTTCTACATCGGAATATCGCAAATTACGAGCTCCTTACAGGCGACCGATGCAAACGCATGTCACCAAATTGTCTGGTGTCGCGAAATAACCAATTATCTCAAGCCAGAGCAAATGCTGCAATCTATCTGCTTGTGATGCAATGAGTTGCGTAAGTTTTGCTCATGCTCATGGCGACTGCCAAAGACAGAGAAACAACCAACGTGCCTCCAGGAAGAGATTCTGCTGAGGATTAGTCCTTATAGGTAAATGTACACTCTATATGACAGGAAGATGTATAGATTCAATAATGAATGAGCTATGATTGATCCCGTTTGAAACTTTGGAAATTCACTGTGACATTGACCTTCGATCTTTGACCTCAAAATTTTAATTAGTGATGTGAAATCTAATTGTCCACACACAAGAGAATTTTATTGCACTTCGCGCGTGTATTCGATTAATCTTGTTCTCGCGATCACTCGATCAAATTCGGCTCTAAATTGCTTTTGAATTTACAACATGAAAGTCATATTTTATTTGTTTATCTCATCATGACGACCAGGTAGCTCTTATCCCTCTCTCTTTCACCCAAAACAAGAATGTCATTATTAATTTACAACTAAAATGATAATGATAATCAAGTTGATTATTAATTTTCCGTTTTTATAGTAAGTGACGCACCTTTAATATTTTCATGTTGAAGAGTCTACGAAGTGCATGTTGTAGTTTGTATGTTCGTAAAGATACCCGAGGATGTGGAGGCAACCTTTGAGCGAGACGTACGTCTACTCTGATCATTTGTCTGTTATCAATAAATCATGGCTAATATTGGTACACCGAGATCATTGTAATCATTGCATAAGAGAAAATTAATATGACTCAGTGAGTCATTGCTTCCGACGATTAGCGCCAGTTGAACTTGAAAAAAAAAAAAAAAAAAAAATCACGCAGAAAGAACGAACAATTCATGGACTTACTTGTTTTGTAGAATGAAAAGTTCTGATGTCACATATTCTCTGGAAAGCCGTGATTATGCCATATCCTGGTATCTGTGTTTGTGGGCCTGTCATGTCATTGTATTGCAGTTACAGTCATGTTCTGGACGACAATCAGTCACAGAAACTCGTGTTGGAGATTTTTAAAGCTACAACATTGTATTAGGCACAACCAAGTATTACGCGATATAAGCTGAACATTCTGCTGTGGTAACCATGTCAATCGATTCATTATAATCAGTTGATTTCAGTTATAAAGCACATTTTGTACATTTGACATAATACGCGTGTATTCAAATGCACTTAACAAGGAAATATAGAAGAAAAATAAAAACATAAATAATTAAAATATTATAGTGGCATAATTATAGCGTGTTTACAATTTCGATTTAATTAAAGAATGAGTCACTGGAAGGAGATGTTTATGCTCGGATAGATTATGTTTAAGTGAATCTGGAGCCAAGTAACTGACCAGTCGAGTTCGGTTATTTGGCTGCAGAATCATGAGAACATAATGTATTTGTAGCATGACCACCGACTTCTGAGTGACTTAACCGGATTATGCAGCTAAAAAAATCGAACCCAATTAATTAAGACGACGATCGAAATGATTCGAGTGTGCCATCTTGATTAGCTATTTCTACTTTATTGATAAACCGGGATTGATGATTCTGATGTCGGATAGCACTACAAATCCTTTTCAGAACCCGATAAACGATAATTCGATTTCCAGTATCAATGAATAGTAACATAACATGTATTTCTTTCTAAAACAATGTGAGTTTTTACCAAAATCTATTGAAATCCATAAATATAGCAATGAAACCTCCGGCCGTTTTCAGATCACAAACCGGATCGCTAAACAACGAAGAGAACGCGCGTAGTCAACATGCATTTCCAGAAATAAAAATTAAATCCCGAATCAGGGTTTTACCCACGACGAATTCGGATTCGTAAGAGTACCACAGTGGCCATCAATTATGGAGGCATTATGAAAATGCATTTTGAGACTTTAACATTAGGTGCATGGCGAGTGTGATCTATGCTACTTGTTTATTTATACGCGTTCATTATGCACGGATTATGAACTCAAATACACAAGGCTGATTGGCTGGCAGACTCACTGAGTGGTATAATCCTGATTATGACGTCATTTCCGGCTTATAACTGACTTCCTCTATGCATTATAAACAGTCTGCTGCTAAAGGTTCTCGTATGCTGCGTACTTCACCCCGCATTAATAAGTTATATCAATGATTGCACAGCGCATATATCCTCATGTCTCTATTCAGTCTTTTGGAACCAACATCCGGCCGGTGAAGCGATATAATGCAATATTTATGTACTAATCAGTAATCATAAAATCATCAATTCACAATCCGTTCTTTTGATCGTCTGATCAAACGAAAGGTTGATGCATGATCTGCTGCTGGATTGACCAGTCACCCCCATAAGAGCCTTATTTCTGGTTTGTGAGGGTTCCCAACATAAGTGCATCCACTGCACTGCACTGTGCTGCGTATATAATGTCATATCTACCCAAGTTTGCATTGTGCCAAGTACTCACGGGCATACACAGACAGGTAAAGGCCCACTTTAATCCCCAACTTCTCCATTGGAATAATAGTTCAATATTAGCTAATATAAAACTTACAAGTTTCGTTTTAAATACATGGGGTAGACGTGACTACTTTTTGCCCACTCTATAGCATAGGCACAGTTATCGGCCACCAATTAGCCCAGGGCCATAGGCCTATCAAATGCCGCATGAATATGATCCACGGGCGACCGGGATCTAACTTAGAATAGGGCTACAATTAGCCAAGAAATCAAAGCATAATTGGTATTACGATACGAATGATTTTATTCAAGTCCTTTATTTAAGGACATCACGTCCGTTTCAGTGAATGACACGATATACCACACGTGACAATTCTTGTAGTTAATGGAGACGTGGCTCCGTAAAATGACTCTATTGGTTATTTAGACACGACAAAGATGTAAACAAACCTGTTGTTCTGGTACTCGTATCAGTGCACGAAGTAGTTACTATTCAAACTCCAGCCTCTTCTGCAACGATTCACAAAACACTTCTTCAGATTACACTTTTTTCATAATTGGTTAAGGTTTTGAGATAAATTCTCATTTTCTACGAGGGGAGCGTGTACCCGGATCGGTCTATGGTGCATAGTACTGCTTACACCCATGCCTGTAATCATACTGATATCCTGGATTTCCTAAGAGAAACTTGTAATGCGTGCAAAGTTATGGCCAATACCTGTAATATCCCGTATTATCCCAAGCTGAAAAGGTCAATGAAAGCACAGATGTTTAGCTGAAAATCGTATCATCGTAATTTCCCCTCCAGTTCACATAAACCAGATTTACTGCTGAAGCAAAACAAGCCAACAGTAATCGGACAAACACCCTGAAAGCTACGAACCTTAATTAGTTCACCACAACATATGGATTGTGGCCGGATTACACTCTTAAGGTATACAGAGACCGCATTACCGCATTATAGGCTGAAGATGCCCTGAATCTAAAGGAAATAATCATGATACAACGTATGGAATTAGCTCATTGGCGGTTCTAGATCTCGTCTCTGATCATTATTTTACTGTCGTAAGATAGAATATCCCTTATTCGTCGATTATGGTGACCATCAAGAAATTTAATACGAATTATCTAATTTGATTCGGATAGTGACCCCAGATCAGTGGACCATAATAATAACATAGTATAATAATTATGCTGAACCGGATGCGTGTACAAATCGTTATTTTGTATCAAACAGCTTTTCTTTTTATTAATATGTGACCCTGGATCAGTATGCTTTGCAGGAATATCTGTCATGTTTGGCGGAATTTGAAATAACATTCAAACTTTTATCATACCAAAATAACGCACAGGTGCATAGCGAGTGATGTAATGAATTTTGTCCTTCTCTGCCTCTGCCGTAAGAGGATGTCATAGTCTGGAATCACTGGCGCAACGCCTGTCACTCTGACTTCACAATACTCATCCTGGTTATTGGATCCATCATGTGGTGAACATGAGGGTTCTCAGGACGCAAAATCCGAACCGGCAAGTTGCCTCACCAGGTCTCGAACCCACGGCCACAAAACCCATGCACACGTGGAATTGTGGCAAGAATATTGTTCATTTATTCGTATTGATTATAATATCTCAATTCAAGGAATTTTATGGTGTAAATCGAATAGTATTTCAGTGCATCTGAGGGGTTAAGGGCGCTTGGTTTCCGCTAGACCTCTGCTCTTTTCATATCCGGCGGCGTTGTTAAATATTCAAACCCTGTGATGTAGCCCTCATTAGGGAACTACGTAACTGTCACTATTATGCATTGTAATTCCTCAGTTCACTCACGCCGTCTGAAAAACGACGGGAAACAAAGAAAATAATTTGAGAATACTCAGTAGAACGAGCTCATTGAATTACGTCGAGGTCAAATGAGTGTCGAGGTCACGAGCGAGTGGTTTAAATTCGACCGAGGTGATGACAGAATGTTGAGGCATAATGCTGATTCAGGTGGGGAATATTGGTTCGTTTATATGGTTAGCAAGAGCTCTGCTGTGAGATGTTGAGGTTTGCATATATTTTTTTTTCCGCATTTATTTCATTGTTAGAGAAAATCCGATTTTTTTTTCTCACTATTATTGTTACCATTTTGTTTACTTAAAATTGTTCTGCTTCATGGAATTGCCCCAACTACTAGTATTCATTCATAGTAATAAGCGGCACTCCCTTCTTGTGTGTTTAATGACTGTGTGGCGGTTTGAAAATTGGGTGGCAGCATACCACCCCTCATATGATTCTTGTTTTTTTTTTTTTTTTTTTTTTTTTTTTAAGCTCAAACTAATTGTGTACTGCTTTAGAGCCTTTTTTAAATTCAAATTGTGGAGTTGCGTCACCAAGAGTTAAGGTTGATTCCGTTGCTTGCAAATGATTGGAACGAGTTGGTTGTTATAACCACAGGTGTGTTTTTCATTCAAAGTAATGCTCCACACGCCATTCATGCATCCACACATCACAATATGAACTTGTGATGAGACACGAACGACTTGCATGCATCACACGTTTTCATCTGCATGAGACATAATCACATTTTGTTCTCGCTATATAGATGATGTCAACGGTGACCTTATCGTTCTCAGTGCTGTGAGAGATCACAAGCTGAACACACACACATCAATCAAGCAGGGATTAGTTTCTGTGTTTTGTAACGAGTGTTCTCCAAAGCGATTGGCTGCAGATATCAATGGTCATAAAATACAGGGCTAAGCAAATAATTAGGCCTATATCCCCTTATACGGAGGCTGTGACTGGTGAACGGAATCTTGGGATTCTATGTGAGCAGCTTCGCGCGAAATAGAGTAGTTGGTGTCAAAGTGTCAGATGTATTGAGTGTGTGAATAAATGATACATTGAGTGCTCTGGTTAAGTCCAGAGAGAACTAAGTTAGGATTGGATGACTGGATTGATAACAGACGTAATATTGCAGTTGCAGACATAAGATTGTCGTAACAAGTGTAACATATCTAACTGCCCTGCTTCTTAAAATTTTTATCTCTGCAATCAATCAATAACAACGAAATGAAAGGGATGGGACACCACGTAAAATAAGTACAAGAGCTGACCGTAGATTGCAATTGCTGGCTGGGTGGCATTAATTAAACGAGGTTGCATCCCCTGTAGGGCAGAGGCCAAATAGATTCATTGCTTCATAGCGCAAATCAAGTAATAATAAATTAACATTGAATCCGTGAGGGATTAATTACATGGATAGGCTGCCGGCCTTCGTGTAGATGCACCAGAATGCACCAGGTATACAAATCAAACAATTGATGCAGTGATAACATATGCTTAATATTGTCTACATATACTTTAAAACAGATTAGATACAGTGTAGATTAGTAGATACATGCATAGCCTATAATTATAACCTGTAAATGATAATGATAACTACCTATAGTTATAATTATAACCTACCTGTCATAAACATGTAATTTATTTATTTATTTATTTATTCACATTTATTTATTCCATAATTAATTTAGTTACTCAAGTACAGACTGGCTGGCCCAATCATGGACCACGAAGGGAGGACTCGCATGGTTTGGCCATACGTCAGACATATGACAGCCTCTCAGGACTGTGATGCAGGGCATTGCTGAAAGCAGAAGAGGGCGACAGAGGAAAGCATGGAATGACAACGTGACGGATTGGACGGAGGAAGCCTGGATGTATTAACAAGAACAGAGGAGTGGAGGAAGTTGACAAAGCCTGCTACCCTCCTCGACGACCCAGTTAAAGGAAAAAATAAGTGAGTGACACAAGCACAAACGGTTCACAAAATGATTTCTATTGACCTTCACACAACTCTTTCTAGCCCAGAGTATTGAGGAAAAGTTCCATGGGATTCATTGTGAAATGAATGAAATCTGAGCATAACAATAAAGTCCGCCACCTGCGAAGAACAGGACTGCCATTCATCAAATGCGTTTCAATGGTTTAATCATGTCAGGATACAGTTCTGTCCATGTGGCTTAGGTTTCCCGCACATCCTGACCAAATCAGGCATTGGCTGAAAGACATAACATTTTCATATGTAATAGTATATGGCATCACATGGGTTGCAACCGGTTTAAAGCCTCTTCGTTAAATTGTTGATCGTCTAAGCAATGTGTAATAGCGATCTACTACTGGCCCTAATTTACCATCTTGAAAGATGGATTGTCTCTCCTGTAATCCAATCAAATACACCAAAGAATATTTTCCGGGCAACGCTGATTATTGCCAATCAAGAAGGAGCAGTGTCGCCGGTCACGTGAGGACGTGTGGTGGACCAATCCATCTCCTCTTTTTTGTTTATTACTGTGAGGATCGGTCCAAGTGTCTATTTCACCTCTGACCTTGCTCCCTGAACTCTTCACAGCAACGTCATCATTTTTGTGCTCAGGACCTCCTTACTGAGGGAGTAATCGATTTCAGCCCATTCCGATGCCTGGCAAATTAATGTCTGTTATTGGAGCCTCCTAAACCTCACGAACCACGATGATCGCTCTTTTTCGAGGCTGCAATTCGTGCATCCGTATTATCCAATATCAAAATAAATTTCTTCTTTTTATTTTTATATACTATTCTGTGGTGATTTTTATCATTTGTGAAGGCGTGGTTATTATACCTGGGAAGGAAGGTTGGTGTTCAGAAGAACCTCAAATACTCGTTAATAGTTTGCAGGTTGAGCTTCGGTGTCAAAGTGATTCAAAGTGTGAAATTCATGACCTATGACCTCGGCAATTTTTTCAGAAGGTTCCTGAATGCCCCAATCGACTTATCACCACTTGAGCAGTTGATTAAAAGGTCATTGACCCTTATATGTCCCACCAAATGTGCTTGATATCATTGAATAATTCACTGCAATTTCACCCTGCCCCCCAATCACTCAGGTAAATGTAATTGATGCAACCCTGGATCTGATGATGCTCTTTTGATTAATGTCTCTGGTTCAGGTGTTCTCTCCACCGGTCAGTTTTGTCCATCTCCATTGCATAACACGGTCAATAAACCGCTAAATATCCCAAATACAGGGAGATTCACAATGTATATCTACAAGAAATGGAGATTTTTCAACTTTGGGTAATGTGTTACATAAAGGCTCTTTTCTCTAGAATCGCGCAATGTATCCCAATATAATTATCATTTATAGTTACAGTAGCCTCTTATCTTGACAATTATGTCTTTTATTTTATTTTTTTTTTTTTGTTCAAATAATTTAATAATTACGAAATTACGACGCCGCGTCGCAAATCGATCATTTTTGTAGTTAGATGTCATCAGATATTCGGAATATTTTTAGCGAATAAGCATTGACGAAATATTGCACAAAACTTTGTTTACAATAACAATCCATCATCGCAGAAGGATGTTTTGATGAGCACTCGCGATTTCATCATTTTATTTCAATTTGATGATGTTCAATATTTTGATTCAATCTATATTCTATCTACATTCACCATTACTCTGAAGAATAGATGTGTGGCTGTTTTGTTAGTATCGTAAGTTTATAAAATACACATTAATTTTGTTCTCTATGTTTCCGTTCTTTATATTTTTTATTATAGCATTTGATTATAATTATATAATATCAGTATATAATTATTTGTCTGGGTCACATTTGTTAATTATCACATAACTCAATAATTATCGATACCCATTGCTTGTAAATATATTTTTGAATCACCCTGTATGAATGCAGGTTTGATATTCAGGATTATTAATTTCTTGAAATACTCCATGTTTAATTCATGATAAACCCATGTTGTGAATACCCATGCATGCCTATATAGATTACGCTGTAGCAGTTATCTCATTTCCTTTTTCGCTGTTTCAATCTCTACATCAAGCGCTACCTTCGTCTGTAACATTGAACTCTCCTCGGGACACTAACCAACCCCACCCTCCGGATGAGAACTTCTGCATTCTTCAAAAGTTATGACTCTATATAATCAGAGGAAATTCAGTGCTCGAATTTCTTCTACAACTAACCCATTACCTGCCAATCACTCTTAGCAGTACGTGATGAAGATAAACTTAAGTTCTTTTGAAAATTACTTGTACTTGACCTGTTTTGCTCTTCCCCCAATGGTTAAGTTTTGCATGTGACATACCCACGGGATCTTGTTCAATGGATAATAATATATCCCTGTTGTTCCTTTATAAACCCGACCAAACCAACATCTTTTGCCCACTTCCGACCACCTCGGTTTTCCACCTCCGACCACCTATCACTTAATTGGACTACAAGCAAATGAAATTGGACTTCATTCAATCCTTGTCTGTGTGCTTTCCCTTGTAAGTTCAGACAACCGAGGACACGCATCGGACACCCCATCGCTGTGGAATGATTGTAAACCTTTCGCCAGAAAAGGTTCGCGTTGAAATTAAAACGATTACATAAAAGTAGGCTAAACGATAGGCAATAATCTTCGTTCAAAATGAGCAATCATCTCCATCCAACTATTGCACATATCGTTTTGAGAATGGCTGGTACTTGGTACTTGCATCAGTCGTTATGTAATTATTACATAATCTACACAACCTATTTCAAATTGAGTACGAAGGACATTTGTCTGGCACGATTACATGTATTTTTGATGCACAATTTCGGTTCGTAAGCGTGCTCAATCATTATTATCACCATCAACGCAAACTGTATTGGTGTATAGTTATCCAGGGTCCTCACAGTGGATGACTGTGAATCCATGGAGGTTAACGTTTATTTTGTGCAATATGATTGCCTCGTAATAATGCTGATGACCTTTGCTGGGTGCCATTGCAAGTACAACGTTCAGTTATTGTTTTTTTTCTTCTTTTTTTCTTTTTTCTTTTAAGTCTTGAAAAAAATCCTGGTTGTCGATGGTTTGATCAAGCCGATCAAGAGACTCATGGAAAACTGTCACATTTAATATTCTGGGGGTGACGTAACAATCTGAACGGGATCATCTGATCTGGAAAGTTGAGGTTGAATACATCCAAGCACTATACACTGCTTTCCCATTGGAAAGTAGAACAAACATCTATTCTATAGAAAATAAGTAAATACCAATTGAACATAAATACATGTAAAATAAATCAAATCAAATCACACATGACGGACTAACATAGATAAGATATCCATCCTTCATGGGAATCGAGAATGCAAGAGAACCTCACACGGTTTGCATGTATTTCGATGAATGAGCCTCTGTTCAAAGATACTCTATTAGGGGCGAATATTTGTTCTGATCACTCTGTTTGCGGCACCTTTGTCTCCAATGCATGGTGATTATCCTCTACTCTTAGCCTTTATACCTGTACATTGCCCACTGCATATTGACTATTGACACAGAGGTTTTAGATGTTTTTGCATGAAGGTGATGTATATATAGCTTCAAGCAAACAATTATACCTGAGCTTAAAATGCTAGCGAATGTAACCGCGCGATCAAAGAACCAGTACTACTTGATCCCAAACAATGATCTTCCATGATTCACCTGTCCTTGTGTAAATCAATTTGCCTCTTTGTTTACCGGACATTGAACTTTGCAGGAAATATTTAAATAGTGTTTATGACCACGGTATAAGCAGACAAATTGAGGGGCGAAATGAACACCGCCGTCCAGCAGGCGATCTATACGACCCTGGGGATTCGAAGCAGTCTCTCTGCACCGTTGATTTTTTATGTCCACCAAAGTGGGTCATATTGGAATCATAGCCCTTAATGCACTGTCTAACGAGATCGGTGCCTATATTTGGCTCCGCGGTCTGCAAATTATGTGCGGTGATTTTAATATGACTAAGATAAGGTTCTACATTAGCAGCACCAGCAGCAATGCAAATACTCGAGGAAAGTTTAATGTAAATGTTAATTAAAGCAAATGTAAAAAAAAAAAAAAAAAAAATGACAAAAAGACGCCATAAGTCATCGCACAAAACCAGTGATCATGAGCCTTGTAATACATACAATGTCGAATATACATCACAAAGCACCCTGATTGGTTGGAGGCCTGTGAGCATATAGGATAATTGCACATATACAGCATTGCAAAATGATTCCAAATTGGCGCAACCTCATCCAGCGTCCTGGTAATGCGACCGGTGGAGGCCAATGTTGATAATTCGGGCAATTACCATCTATTGTGATGCCGTATCTCATGTCAGAACAAAAAGAGCGTTTTTCCCGCATTGAAAGCGAGCTTTGCATAGTTTAGAAATATTACGCGATGCCCGTGTTGATTTGGTCAAACTCAGGAACTACATTTCATTATATTATTGCATTGTGTGGTTGCCTGGGAAGTGTGTGTTGTTGAACAATAGATGTGTTTGTATCAGGGTGCAATTTGAGTCAGGACTGGTGTCATTTGTTACTCACGGTACTCACCCAGATAAATTTGAGAATTTAATGGAATTTGAATACTTTTCTTTTTGCGTGGACAATTATTTATACTCCCCCATATAAAGTGTTACTAAAGGCGTATTTCGAGGCCCCTTGGCGTTCACGTCCTTGCGTCATGTTTTAACTTTTTATGCAAGTGTATGAAATTATGCGGCAGTTATCTGCCACCAATCGACAGATAAGATGCCTCCCTAGACGGAGCTCTGAATACCAATGCTTTGACCAAGGTGAATGCATTAATCCAAGGAATCCGCTCACATGTTCGGCACAAACGTATTACCAACGCAATTAATGTTGTTTTACGAACAGAAATTCGGGCTTCGTGGTAGCGCACCTAATTAACCAGTCTTAGCGTGAACTAACTGGTGCCCTGGGTAGATTTTATGTTTACGACAACTCAAAAGATAATAATTTAATAAATTTATAATATCCTCTTCCTTCGACAATTATATCCTCACCAATCCATTTTTGATTGTTTGCGATCGAGTTATAATCACTCTCTCACCATGCCTCGCTGATCAATCAAACCAGAGAAGAACCATGTCATTTCTGACCTATATTCGATATCAAACAGAAATGCCTCGAATCGAGTGAGCCGCCCATTTCAAATGGCTTACACCTTTTATTCGAACAAAGGGCTAAATAAACAGTCAAGCAAGTCTTTATGTATATACATAGATGCACAGTGGACCAATTCGCAAGTGGTCCAGGCTGTGGTTCATTCTTCGCCTTCTTGTTGATTCAACATTGTCGATATCTCACCAGGTATTTCATGAACTTACATAGGCATTCAACAATTGATTTAGTAGTGCTCACTGTATTCGTGGTAACATAGTATCATGTTCAACTAAACTTATATTATTTCGACCGAGAGAGAATGATGTATCATCCTGCAAATGTTATGAATCATGACGTAATTCTCAGATTTGATTAATGATTATGTTTTCCGCATTTATGCA
Organism: Capitella teleta; assembly: GCA_000328365.1. Taxonomy (NCBI): domain Eukaryota; kingdom Metazoa; phylum Annelida; class Polychaeta; family Capitellidae; genus Capitella; species Capitella teleta. The sequence continues at coordinate 78,998 of KB312450.1, read as the reverse complement.
ACTTTTATGGCCCATGGGGTTTCGTAATAATAAGCTGTCCCTGTGGTTGGAAACGCAGTATATTTCTTTGGAAATTTGCGTTACTAAGCCCCCGGGCGCTGACCATGTGTGCCTAGCAAAAAGAATAATTGAATTATATTAATCAAATCAAATGCTTTCGGAGGGTTAGTATACTCAGGCCAGCCTTCTAGAGGCAATTTTGTCTGATTTTGCCGTCAGTTGTAGTGGTGGTCAGTATTATGTTATAGTTCGATAGTCGGTATACGATATTATATTATATGTGTACATTTAATTACATTTCAGATGCTCTAACGTGCCAGAGATATGAACTGTGAACTGTGGAACGTTATGATTTTTCTCTCTCACAAAGAAATGGGTTACGATGACGTTATGATATTCAGTTTATTGACTTCCAGTTGTGAATATAGACAGCATATTAATATGTTAAAAGATTTTCTCTTTGCTACAATTGCCAGCTGTCCATAAGAACTCATGGGAAAAAATCACTCTTCAAATTCTGTGAACATTACACGAGATGAGGTTCATAGAATTGCAAGAGATATATAGGTCCTAATTTTCAAAGCGCTTGAAATATCAACATATTAAATGACAATAGTATAAGGAAATTAATAACCGTGTGATTAAAGTGTATACATGTACATTGTATAACATACTAAGACAGCCTTAACGATGATTGAGTTTACGAAGGCATATTTTACGCGCTACACTGAGATGTTTTTATATTTTGTTTTCTTACAACAGCTCAGTATGAGTTTAATAATTATATACCTACTAATTATTTCGTACACTTATTTT
>KB312450.1:47581-78132 GCA_000328365.1 Capitella teleta | reverse complement strand
TTTATTGGTTATATACTAGTACTTTCCATTTATGTTACCGATCTCCAAGGTCACAGTCAGGTTCGTGTGAATCGTTATTTAATCAAAGAACCATCGTCCACATATCAGATATCCATTGAAAGAACCTTTTCGATTAGATAATTATGCAGAATGAAACCTCAATTATATGATAGGGCAGTTCTATTCAGCGTGCATTGCGAAACACTGTTAAACATGTATAGCTGGCAACAGCACAACAAACAAATGAGAGCATCATAACGTTTCTGAACCCTGCTCGAAAGAAGTGCGTTATGACTAGCCACCAGGATATTGTTTGAGTTTTGTAGTCGCTAATTGAATAAAATAAATTACTTTAAAGATTATTAAACTTGCGTCACAAATTATAAAAACTAAGCAATAATTGAGATCATCATTAATTGTTGATAAAATATAATACCCTAATTTTATAAAGAAGGAATAGTTATAAAGATATGTTAATTTCTTGTACATATTGTAGTGTTCCATAGCTATAACTGGCGTATATATATCTATCAAATATCCGGCTTCAATTGGTGGTCCGATGTCATTGCACCTTTGACATAAGTGATACTTATAGAACCGCAACTGAACTGAACTCTGTTTAACGCAATGGCGACCATGACCACCATTTTCAACTTTTTTTATTTCTTATAACAACATCCTTTTTTATTCGTTATATAACAACATCTAAATCATATCAATGTACATTGTGTAGGTCCCGAGTACTGTTTACCTGCGCTTTTCTACGACTTTGTACCGGTTGCTATAATTAAGGCCTATTGCTTTAGGCTTTTAGCCTTTGATACTGTATTATTCATGTCTAGTGATACTCAGCGGTTAAAGACAGAATAAGAGATTCAAAATCGGCACTGCACTGCATAGTGACGGATAATAGACGAAACTGTTGCTGTGACAACGTTCTTTGATTGCAAGACAAATTTCTTACCGGACAATATAAAGATCGATATTACGTGTACTAGTTTTGTTTGTATTATCTCTGAGTACAGTGGCCTTTTTCAGCCACTCCCCCCTATTCCTTCGTACTATAGCTGCACCCTAGTTATTGCGAACTTGACTACCTTCATTTAACATACTAATTTTCACACTTATATTTCCCTCTTGAACACTATAATTATATCGATATGCATGTGAACGCCCATTTAAAAAGTTGTAATTATTAATATTAGCTGAGGGCATTAATTTTGCAAGTAATTATTATTGCATCGCATGCAGGTATAGGCCAAAGAGAGACGCGAAGTCGCACATCCATTCACCATTGTATGAATATCACAGAGAGAAATTGCCTGGAGGGTCGTCGTCAATTGGCCATCAGTGGGAAATCAAGCAAATTAAGTTCTATGTACTGGTGCAGTAACATGAGAATGCCTATATAGGGCTTAATTATGCACATAATTAAGCTGCGAGAATTTGTATTCCAACTTCTGATGAATGATTAAATAAAGTAAAATAAATTAAGTATATTTCATAGGATATCTGCGTTGAAAGCATCATAGGAACATATACGATATATCCATATACATACATGTAGAAGTATATATATATAATTGTACGCAATCAAAATTAATTATATATAGTAATGGACGTCAATATAGGAAGGGAAGAATGCGATACTAATTATGATTAATATATCCCACATCAATCGTACCCTGTTTCGCTGCGTTATGAGTGGAGTTGCATTCAATTGAATTAGTGATGAATACGAATGGGTAACTTGACTATAATTATAAATAATTATGCATTGCATGGGTCCACACAGCCATGGTGTATCGATTGGATCATTTGTTTAACAAGTGAAAGTGAACATAATCCTCTCTGTGTTCCGCCATCGGATAATCCTCTAAACCCTCATTGATCATACAATAGTTACGTAACACATGGCTGTATGAGCGCGCGCTCAATGACGCAATGCCATCTGGGTCCTTTTAAAGTCTAAAGCAGGTAGAAGATAACAATCAACATTCTTGACATACTTCCCGCTAAACTCAAAGATTAGCTTTTAAATTCCTTAAGAGGCTTTGCAGTGCTAGAAGTATACCCACACTTGGAAATGTAGGTCAGGGTCGAAGTTCAAGTATGCAGCCCCGATTAAAGGAGAATGCAGGTAGCAGGTGAATTGAGGTGTTCTACCTGAACGCATAATCAGCAGTTAGTTAAAGGGAGTGAATATATCGAGGTCACACGGCGTGAAGTCTGTTTTGAAATGTGACCACGAACTGTCATCGCAAATATAGACTGTGGAATTGACCAGCGATGTGACCTGGTTGTAGTGATTGGCATTTGGATTATTGACAGTATGGATAACGATCAAACGTACAAGGATATTGGTTCTGTGACTCAATGGACGGATTCGCTTGGATCTAACCTGGATCCCAGAGGTGAGACCAAGAAAAAAGGTACGAAGAAAGATAAACATGAAGGCAAGAAACATAAGAAGAAGAAGAAAGGTGTTTGCGACACGGGAGAAGACGGCTGTGGCGGACTTCCGATGGAAGGTTTCATCAATAAGCTGGATCAAAGTCCACCCGACAGCAGAGAGGATCTCGTTAACCCTGTCGGTGAACCTGAATTGGAGAAGATACAACAAAGAACACAGGAAACTGAAGACGCGTTGATTCTCCAGAAGCAGCAAGAAGAGGAAACCACAAGGCCTCTTGCATTCCAGGAAGAGACAGATAAGGGTTTTAACACACCCCCAGAGAACACAGTAACCGTGTTGGCTGAAGTGTACGATGCACAAGATGACACAAGAGAATCTAAGAAGAAGAAGAAGAAGAAAGGAAAGAAGAAACTCAGCAAATCAATGTCTGAGTTGGATGTTGATGAAAGTGAGGTTACATCTAAGAAAAGCAAGAAGCTGAAGAAAATTACAAGCAAATCAATAAGTAATCTGAAAAATCCCAATGCTATCGAGACACCCCTTCCCAGTTGCTCTGTAGATGTTGAATACGTTCATTCAATTGGCTTGTCTGTTGCAAACTCAACTGATATTACTGACAACAATGCATCGGGTTCTGTTCAGAATGATGCTCCCATTGACGCATCCTATTCTAGTGGCTCCAAAGATTTAGCAGTCAAAAAGGATGATCGCCTTGCATCAGTGACTAATGAAGTAGATGAAAGTGAAGATGTGATCACAAGTGAAGTCATCGCACGAGGAGGTGAGGATGAGCAAGAGAGGGAGGAGATGGAATGTATGGATGGAACCGACGAGAAACAGAAGCATGACAATCTTGAGACAGAGCACGATCTCATCGGTTGTACTGGGCATGATTCACAAACAGTGACCATGGTTGACCCTTATATTCATGCGAAGAAAAAACACTCATTCCTAACGGAGGAGAGTGGTTTGTATAATGATCTCATCGATGGGAACAGTCGGGACGATCTCAGTATTCATGCTCCCATTGACAGCTTCATGCCTGCCGAAGAAAAACCCTCAATGGCCGATGACCCCTTAGTCCTGCTTGAAGAAGAGAAACATCCAACGAAAAGGAAGAAGAAGGGCAACAAGTCTCTTGAAGACCTTTTGATCAAAGATAAATCTAAGAAGAAAAAGAAGATCAAGGATACTCTTAGTAAATCAATGGATGAGTCAAAAAAGGAATCAGTTGCAGATCAGCTAAAGGAATCGATGGATACAGTGGAGCTGACATCAACACAAATCGAAAGCGTACCAATAAAAGATACAACTGAACTGAGGGCTGAGGGGGCTACTCTGGAACCACCGACCACTCTACGGTCGATCACAAATGATCACAGTGATTATTTTGAATTGGGTTTGCCTAGTCAAGAAGAAGAGATGCTTGATAGCGCTGTAACAACAGTCTCTGGTACCAAAGAAGTGACAGATGAAACTACATTGCATTCAAAAACTAAGAAATTGAAGAAACGGACGAGCAAATCACAGGAGAATCTGAGTGAGGAAGATGGAACGAAAAAACGAAAAGCAAAAAAGGCAGCAAAACTATGTAAATCAATGGATTTCCTCGAGCTCAATGAACCTAATGTATCAAGGGACCATACAGAACAGCACAAAGAGAAGACAAAGAAGAAAAAGAGCAAGAAAAATAAGGACATTTCAAAGTCTGTTGAAGATGTTGTCATCGATGATAGCACTCCAGATTGTGGAGTTCTTCAAGATTCTGAGATTATCAAACAACACACCATTGGCGTTGACGAATCAAGCAATGCCTTTAATGATGTGGACGTGGGATGTTCGATTGGCAATAGCATGGACCAAATGCCTGAAACCCCTGAAGACTGCCCACCAGCCAATCTTGAAGGCATCCAGGATTCAGGTATTTCCAGTGGAACCAAGGATGACTCAGATGTCATTAACATGGATAATAATGAAGACTCTCCTCCATGCACTGCTCGAAATCCAGACACACTGAGTGATGTTGTGCGACTGGATGATTCCACAATCAGAAAACAGTCATTTACAGAAGATCACAACGATTATTGTGCATTGGATTTGCCGAGTCAGGTAGGAGAAATGCTTGATAATTCCATACCAGTCCCTGAAACCAAAGAAGATGAAATTTCTCCCTATGCAAGGTCAAGAAACTGAAGAAACGGACTAGCAAATCGCAAGAGGATCTGAGTGATGAAGAGAACAAGAAAAAACGGAAATCCGAAAAGGCAAAAATCCTAAGCAAATCTATGGATTTACTTGATTTCAATGACCCTAATTTACCAAAGATGCAATCAGAACATAAACAAAAAACAAAGAAGAAGAAAAACAAGGACACTTCTATGTTTTTGGATAATATGGTCATCGAGGCTACCATTTCTGACGTTCCTGGTCATTGCATACCAGTGGAACCTAGATTGGGAGTGAATATTCTCCCTGACGAGAGCATCAACGTGGTCCCATTTGCTGACAGCCCACAGAATACTCCACCAGATTATCACGATAACAGCCATAATCCTGGTGATCTGGATGAAAATCATCCCCAGCATGATCTTCCATTAAAGAAAAAGAAGAAATCAAGTAGTGCAAATGACTGCAAGAAGAAGAAAATTCTCAGCGATTCAATGAATATTCTGGATTCTGGAGACGCTACCAATAAATCCACGAAGAAAAAGAAATATAACAAGCTAACAAATTCTGCAAGTGACATTGTCCCTGAAACTATTCCTACTGAAATTGAATTTCGTGAGACCGCCAGTGAGAACGTTGTAGAGCCTGATGTTCTTGATGGAAAGAAAGACATACCAGTTGTTGAAATGGGTTCATCTACAATTATTGATGAACCCTCCGACCTTACTGATATTACTCACATTGAAAATTTTGACAATGACACATCAGACAAGACGGATGCCCAAAAGGATGGTCAAGATATAAAAGAGGACAATATGGAATCTTTACCAGCAGATCACCACAACAAAGATAATGATATTACTGGCACTGACAAATTAGAAGCAGACAAATTGGAGAAGAAAAAGAAAAAGAAAACAAAGAAATCGAAAACGTGTGGTGTCCTAGCAGGGGTATCTTGTGAACATGAAGAAAACCAAATAGGGAACAAAGAAGATTATGGGTTGCTTGAGGAAATTGCCAAAGGAGGCCAAAGTTTAGGTGCAGATCTCAGCCTACCATTCATTACTAATACCTTTAACAATGTCGATGATGAACCTTTGGCATCAAAAAATGTTAGCGTCACAGGAGAATCCAAAGAGGACGAATCAAACTTATTAGACCCGAGGCAGAAGAGGTCTTTCATGGAGGATTTTGTCGAATACAATCATGACAACCAGATTGCTCTTCAGGATGATAATGGAGATGTGCAACATGTCACCCGAGATTTACTTGATTCCATTCATCACGATATGGAAAGTATGACATCAACAAATAAACCTGCATTGCCAGCTCAAGATAATAAACAGGGTGTAAACGATCAGCAACCAATTCAACCCCAAAGCGACATCTACCAGCCAGAAGTCACAAAGAAAAGCAAAAAGAAGTCCAAACATCAAGATGGAAACTCTGAGAAAATTAAGAACAAAAAGAAGAAGACAAAGAAAGATGAGAAGTTATCACGCTCCATGGGTGACATTACAAATGATTTTGTTCCAGAGATCCCAGAGGCTATTGTGGCTGATCAAGTTGCTCAACAGTTAGCAAGTGAAGATATGGAAGTTTGTGAATCTATCGTCCAAACCTCCATGGGAACAGAACACAAATCGGAAGGGGGCAAAAAATCAAAATCAAAGAAGAAGAAAAAGATGAAACTGAAAGCAAAGTCCATGGGAGACTTGGTTTTGAACACTGAGATGGATGCTGATGCTGCCAAGAAAAAGAAGAAAAAGCCAAAGAAAGAGAAGGATTTGACTTCAGAGCAGATTCGAGATGCATGTGTTGTAACAGATGGCTCTGCAGTCATTGCAAAAGCTGAGGCTACCAATACAACCAACGTCAAAGAACTAGACACAATTGCAATTCCTGCCCAGAGCTCTTTAATGACAGAAGAGTTCTACAATGTGGCTTTACCCAACGAAAAATCAAATCTTCAACAAAATGACACAGATTATTCAATTCAGGCCTACATGGATGATGAAACATTTGAAGCGGACCAAACAGCTCGAGCGATGCTTGCTTACAACAGAGTTGTGTCAAATTTAAGGGACAAATTCTTAGAAGAGAGCACCATAGAATCTGATTCACAGTCATTTAGCGTCAGTGACTCATTAACTGTGAACCCCTTAAGATTCTACGTCCCCGACAAGCACTCAACCCCAAAGAATATGCTTCCTTCCGACATGAGTATTGTTAGTTTAGACAGAGAACCAGGACAGATGGGCAATAAGGGGCAGCCTGAAGTTGAAGTGGACCAAGCAGAGAATAAGTTTGATTCTTTTCAGGCAAACGCAGAGAGCATGGAACTCCATGACGAATCTCTACAAGACAATCCACTGAAGTACTATGCCCCGGATAAACATTCTACCCCAAAGTTCATGGACCCAAATGATCTTGCTAAGTTCCAGAAAGACCATCCGTATCAGACTAATCTGGTTGAAATTGGAGAAGAAGTAGAACCAGAAAAGGAATTTCAAAGCATGGAATTGCATGAAGAATCATTGATTGATAATCCCTTGAAGATCAACTCGCCAGACAAGCATTCTACTCCAAGACGTATGGATCCCAAAGTTCTAGCTGATATAGGAAAAGAAATGGGGGTTCTGAATGAGGACTTAGACCCTGTGGATAAAGGAAACAAAGAAAGGCTGGAAGCCGGCACCACCACCGATGAGAATACAATGATTTCATCACAGGAAGATTCTTTGAGAGAAAATCCACTCCAATTCTATGCACCTAACAAGCATTCCACTCCAAAGGTTATGACTTTTGAGGACTTTCATCTTATGAGCATGGAGAAGGAGCCAGGAAGTCAACATAGCTATGGGATTGATGCCTTGATAGAAGATGTCCACAACACCGAAGTCATTGAAGAAGCTCCAGTCCAAACAGAAGACAGTAATGCCATCCAAAAACCAGCAATACTCAAAAGCAACAAATCAGAAAAAGGTTCTGAGAAGGTGGACGATGAAAAACCATTTGAAAAGACATCAGATCTTCCGGAAACTTCAGTCCTGAAAGAACCAATGCTGTTTGACCAGTACCATTCATCAATTGAATCCTGTCGTCATATAGTGACAACCCCAAGGGAACTCAAGAGGATGAAAAAGGCCAAATCATCAAAAAAATTGAAAGGAGGAAATTTGTCAGCCAATGTTGAGCTGAGCAAGAGTGAAGGAAACATATCAGAAGAAGCTACGGAACCGAAGGAGATGAAGAGCGTATCTGGAGCTAAATCAGAGTCAAACCTTGACTACTCTGATAATACCGAGGCATCGAAAAAGAAGAAGAAAAGGAAGAAATCGAAATTGAGTGCAAAGTCGGAGCCATTGCTTACAACCATGAACGAAGAGTCAAACATCAGCTTGAAGAAGACAACAAAGAACAAATCTGATAGTTTGGCTGCAAAGTCAGAGCCAGTACTGAATGTGGAGGAAGAAACTTTATGTGAGGATTCAGAAAAGAAGAAGAAAAAGAAAAAGAAGCAAAGCCTATCTGCAAAATCTGAATTTTCTGTAGGCCTTGATTGCGATGTAGAAGAGTCACAGAATTCTTCAAGGGAAAAAACAAGAAAGACCAAACGTGAAGTAAAATCTATGTCTGCAAAGTCAGAACCTTCCCTCATCATTGACGATCATTCTGAAGAACAGCCTGAACTGAAGAAGGAAAATGAGAAAAAGAAAAAGATTGAAAAGATGTCTGCCAAATCAGAGCCTACTCTCACCATCGAAAATCCTTCTGAAGAACAGCCTGGAGTGAAAAAGAAAAAGAAGAAGAAAAAGATTGAAAAGATGTCTGCCAAATCAGAGCCTTCCCTCCAAGCTTGCAAAGAAACACTACAGGCAGACAAAGCTCATCAGCTTGAAAGATCAGTCACCCTTCCTAAAGTGAAAAAAAAGAAGAGGAGCATGGATTTGGACTCACCCATCCCAACTGGACAACAACCGGAACTTCAGTTCCCTGATCAGCACCCTCTGTCTAATCAAAGTGCTGCACCTGATGACCTTGATATCATAATTCCTTCACATGAAGCTACCAGACCAGTCTCTCTAGATGACCAGGTCCTGAACACAGACAACCTGGATGCACCCATCCCAGTTGGGGGACAGCCATTGAAGAGTACTGAGAGCATGAAGAGACAAAATGCCACTAGAAAAACGAATAATGATGATGATATTTATGATGAGATATCTGAGTACTCTAAAACGACACATAAAACCATAGTTGGTGTTGCAGATATCTCTGGAGAATCTGGAGATCTCGATGCATTTATTCCTCATGGGACATCTGGCGAATCTGATGCTTTCAGTGACTATCAGCCATTAGAAGTGCTCGATGTGTCAGCACCATCTCCAGATTTGCCGCCCTTGCCCCCTCTTCCTCCAAGCATTGGCAACAGGCCACCAATCTCTGAATATGAGAATGTGGAATTTAAGCAATCGGATTCTCCACAAGATTGGGTTCCAAGTTCTGGTCTAGGAAACATCGATGTTGACATCCCATTGCCAAAAAGTCCTAATCCCAAGGACAAGACGATTACCAAGAAACTTGCAATGGGAATTTCTAAACTGAAGGACACAATATCGAAGATTGGGAAGGGGAAGCAGAAGGATGAAGATGATGTTGATCCCTACAAGGCGGTTGACAAAGAAGACAAAGAACCACCCTGTTATGATATCACTGAGATGGCAAAAAATATGCCATCATTTTTCCCAGAGTTCCAAGATCAGTTTGAATATGAAAACAGCGACGAACAGGATGATGATGATGACGATACGTTGTATGTGATAGATGTGAAACGAGATGCTTATCCACCTGGCTGGCACTTCAGGGACAGAAGATGCACTCTGGAACCAATCATGGAGGAAGCGTCTTCTCTTGGGGATGTCTACGAGTCAATGGATGGAGCAGGATGCGTTACAAACCGGAGAATGTATTCCTCTGACTCTAAACTTGAAATCCGCGAGCAAGGCTACGTCTATGATGATGACATCTATGATGTGATCGACAGTGGCAGAGATATTCAAGCTGAGAAGATGCTTGGAAGCGGAGATTTTGAGCTTCTAAAATCAATTGTGAGGGAAAGCAAGAATTCAGCATCATCAACAACATCTTCAGATGATGAAATTTATCTGGAGCCAACATCACTTACTGGTTTGTCCATCAGTGCAGTGTATGAAGGAGATGACGCATCCTCTGCCTCAATTCTCATTGACGACACATATGAAATCCCAGTTGATTGGAGAGACCAGTCCAGAACCAGCAAAGACACCATAACGACACCAGAGGAACCTCTTCTAGCAGAGGATAGGAACACGCGTATTAAAGAACTGGTGTCATCCATTGTGCAAGCATCCGTGGACAGTGCTCTTGAGGTAGTCACACAGTCTGTGAAGGAGACTGGTGAAGAAAACACAGAAATTCCCTTCATTGATGACCCTGAAGATGAGCCTAGTATGGAAGAAGATGTTGTCATAGCTACAGAGAAAAAGGTTGAAGAGCTTTGTTATTTCGAGCCTGTGATTATCAAAGAGGACATCACAGAATTGAGTCTAGCGGACTCATCTTTCGGCAAAGCTTCCAATCCTTCTGTACCTATGATGCAACCAGCAGAGAAGGTAGTTGAAATAGAGGCACCATCAGCTCAACAAGCTATATCCTTGACACCTCTAGAGGCACCATCAGCTCAACAAGCTGTATCCTTGACGTCTTCCTTTGAAATACCTAAGGTTGGTCACATAGCTCATGTTATTGATTGTTATATTATCCTGAATTGTAACCTTAGGTTGACGAGGGGCAATTAAAGACCATGGAGATTTCTTTGCCAGAAGATCAACCAGAAAACGGTGAGTTTCATACTAAAGTTTGTCTTTAATAAATTTCTTCTGCTATATAGCTGACCTCCAATCTGTTTCCTTGAAGCCTTCTGTTGAAATACCCAAGGTGGGTCGATAAATATTATTGACTTTTTTACATTTAATATCCTTTATTGTTTTTTCAGGTAGACGATATACTTCCAGAGTCTATGGAGATCTCACTACCAGACGATCAAGCAGAAAATGGTAGGTTTTGATCATTCTCATTACAGAATGTAGCTTAGGTAACTCCCATTTATTCTTCAGATGACTCTTGTACTTTCGTAGAGATGCCACAATATGGCGTGGTCGTCATGGGAGCATCTACTTCGGGTAAGACCTCCTTACTATCCTGGTTGGGTGTGCCTTCTTCTGGTGCCGGGTACTCTACTTTCTCTGCATGCCGCAAAACTCACTTTCAAGGGAGATGGGTCACATTGCACTTTTATGAATGGGCGGACAACTTGGCCAAGTGTGATGAGCTACTCACAGACAGCAGTGTTTTCATTCTTGTCTACGATGTCAGCAAGTATGACGATGAAACTTTAAAAAAGCAAGCTGCAGATCATTATTACTGCATCACACAGCGAGTCCACCAGCCTATCATCTGTGCAGTGGCCACACATTCAGATCTATTGAGCGACTACGAAGCAAACCTAAAGTGTAGGCTGCTGAACGACACACTTCATGCCCTTGAATTCGAAGAAAGCCGATTTCTTGACCATCACTTTAGAAAGATTCAGGAATCAATGGCAAAGAGTTATTTTCATGGAACAAATGAGCATAGCATCAATGTTGGAAAATTGGTACCCACTTTTGAGAAGCTTAAAGACCTCACAGCCGCTCGTCCAAAATTTTGGCCTGAAGTAACACAGATCAATGGAAAAACTGGAAGAGGCAGCGAGGATCTACTCCACACTCTTGAATTGATAAGTGACATTCACGCTTCAGAGTTACCCCCTCAGTCCATCCCAAAACTCTGGTTTTTGGTACAAAGGCGGCTAGCTACTGAAGAACACCTACCAATCTATGAAGTGATGGAATTCAATGCAATGTTGTTAAATAACTATGGAATCCTGCCTATTGTTGCTCGTCAAATTGCCAGCTATTTGGAAACCTTGGGTGTGGTCACACAGCTTGATGGAATCGTTGTGCAGACCACCTGGTTGGTTCAACATCTCAAATTAATCAGCTACAAGATTTTGTTTGGAAAACAATCACTGGCTTCAATTTTGGAAAACACCTTGGGGACATATCAGACAAGATTGTTGGAGAAATTATTGCAGATCATGGGAGTGTGCTACAAGAATGATGATGGACATCTGGTGGCCCCAATTCTCACGACTGGGTTTACTTTACCCATGCCCAAACCGTCAATGAAAGAATACAAGATGTCTGTGGGGATTTATGCAAGACTTGCCCCAAAAGAAATTATGTCTAAGCTATTTACTAACCTAAGTAGTGTAATGCAAGTTATGGAGATGAACTGTGTACAACTCTGGGGTTACAGTCAAAATAATCTACCAATGACAGTTAGAACTCTACTCGAAGAAAACCAGCTCCACATTGAAGTTTCCACTTGGGCTTACCCTGGACACCAGGCAGTGACTAAACCTCTGGAGATGCTGGCAAGCACGATTGAAAAAGTATTTTCCCTGAGCTACCCAACTCTAATTGTGGGTCAATGGTACATCATGTGTGCACATTGTTTGGCTATGCCATCTGAGAGTCGTCGGTGGTCAGTTGATCGTTTTCCTGCCATCAATATTTTCCAAGGCGTGATGTCAAGGGTGCAGTGCAAGAATTGCCGACCCGGAGAATTCTTAGAACTTCATGAAGTTTTCCCTACCTATCTGGGTGCAGGTGAGATGGTTCGCTTAGTCACTAACAATTTTCTCATTAAGCCTGCTTGGTATCTGTGCCGCACTCTTGCTTTTGATCTAGCATTGGACCAATATGCGCGATTCTAATTGTGGTGGTGGACTTGTTGATTAATTTAAAATTTAAATGATTTCAACCCTTGAATGCCATTTTATTATTATTCATAAGTATTGTGCTTGCATGTATGTGTTAGTAACTGAGTAAGTGAGTGAAGAAATGACTGTCTTGATACAATTACTTGTATACATAAGGTGTACTAGTATTTCAAAGTTCCTTGACACTGTAGGTATTTTACACACATTTTATTTAACTTCCAAGCCCTTATTCTCATTGAAAATTGACCCCCTTTGTTTTTAGCAAATGCTTACAAAATGAGTATACATGTAATCACAATACTTGAACTTATTTAACAATCACATCTTTAATGGTTATTAACTTGGAATTCTCACATCCTCTAAAAATTTTTGCACTTTATCAATTTATCTGCATAAAATAACAAAAGAGGGTAAGTATCTCATTAATTTTTTGTTTTTACATAAATATCCCTTCCCAACCTACTGCATGCACATAAAAAACCACAATGTTCACATATACATATAATTTTGTCCATTTCAGCAGATGACGTGGCATCTCCTGATGCTCTGAATGAATCCCAGTGGCACGAAGAAACGACAGAACACATCAATAACACCAACCAACAACTTGATGACACAATTCGACACTTTAAACTCATCAGAGAAAAACTTGAGCAAGCCCAAGAGGAAATACAGTGCACAGAAGAGAGGATTGAGCAACCTTACCCGTCTGAAGAATTCATGAGGAACGTCCAGGACTATGTGCACAACATCATATGTGCCGCGTATTCCCAAACTCTCCATGAAATTAGGCTTGAGCAAATTGACGAAGAAAGAGCTGTTGATTCTGACGACAGCTATCTCAGTGCAGAAGACACTCCTCCTTGTATGCTTGACGGATCAGAAGAGGAGGGTCTCGATAAGGCAGATACCACCCTGGAGTACAACATCAACACTGAATCTGCGCACTCTAAGGAGGAACAAATGGTTCGTCTTGATGATGTCAATACAATGGACGTAGTTACTACAGTGCAGATTGAGAGTTTCTTAGATGACGAGGTGACCATCTGCTGTGAAAGCTTCACTCAGACTCCTGTTAATCATTTGCGGTCAATGGAGACTCAGACGGAGAAGAGGACTCTTTCTTCATTCATCAGCGATTCTGAGACTTTAGTACCAACCTCTGATGATGAGGATCTGTATGATGATCTACCGTATGATGGTCCCCAACGAGGCACAGAAGGCTTTATTGAAGATAGCTTGATGCCTGTCACTTCAACACCAGCCCTATCTGCTAAATCGACCATGGATGTGACTGAACACCTAGCTACTAAAGAATTTCAAGAGCTTGAAATTCAAACTGACTTGAAGATGGATGAAATTGTGACAGCAACAGAGACTGGTATTCAAACCCATACTTCTCTAAATCGTACCACACAAGACAACTCCTGCCAGACACACAGTGCTGTAGAATCACAAACTGACTCATTGCCAGTATTTACATCATCTCAAGCTGGTTCTCAATGGCCATTGCAAGATATCAGTGACACTCAAACAGAAGAGATTTCCACGAGAACGCAGTGTCTTCAAGTTGACAAGGCAGACATCATAGCGAGCCAGTCAATTGCATCACAAGCTGATACAAATACTAGCATGGACCACCAAACCCAAGTTTCCAAATATGAAATTGTCAATTCAAGGTCCGCTTCAGTGGAGACCAATTTCTTGGAGCAATGCCATTCTGGTACCCAGGTGAAACCCTATGAAATCCCAGCTAGGGATTCGTTCGAAGTGCAAACAACCTCAACAGCAGAAGCTAAATCTGTTCAAGTTGGACACCACGAGCTTTACAACCATAAAAATGCTGGCCAGCAGGTTGAAATGTACAAAATGTGTAGCGTTGGCACGCAGGCTCAGAAGACAGCTGTTCATTCCTGTGGTTACACGCAAACACCAGAGGTGATATCAATTCCCAACCAAACTCAAGTAAATAGTTGGGAAATGAAAAGTTCAACGGAGAAGTCAATCCAGGCTACATCAACCTACTTCAATGCTGGTGTGGGAACTGATGCACCAATCACTATGGCACGGACTGTGCAGGTCACAAGGGAAGATCTCGTCAAGAACTTTGATAAACATGTCCAAAGTGAAGAAACCATCTTTGGAAAGACAACCAGCAGTAGCACCCAGACTGCCAAGCCCAAGAGTTTTGAAAGTTCCAGTCAGATCCATTCATGGCATTTCAGTACCAATGTCATGCTTCAAACAAACACAGATGAACTAGTTTCAAAATCATCTGCTGAAACACAGACTAATCAGAACATCACCTCCCCTCAAGCGACACGATCGACAGTCGTCAGGCCAAAAGATCTGGTTTCAACAACTGTGTTTGGACTTCCACTGAGCGAATGGAACACCAAAGCAGTAGTTGGGACCGAGAGGACAGACTCGCCTTCTCAAACCAACAGCCTGGCAACCAGAGTTGCCAACACCCAAGTAGACAGCCGTGACATTGTGCCTCAAATCAACGTATCTACTTCCGCCCCACCCAAGAGCACCTATTCTGGAGACAGCACGACCCAGGTGTATTCGCATGACGTAGTGGAGAACACAGATGAACACTCCCAGATTGATCAGAGCGAGATTCTTAGGTGGTTTGCGCAGTCGAAATCAGTGCAGAGCGAATCATGTCAGATATCTACCTCGTCCCAAACGCAGATCGATACTGTAGATTTCGACAACACCTCTCAGACTATTGATGATGATTGGGAAGATGCATACCAGAAGAGAGCTGGTACATCGCGAAGCAGCAGCTCAACCGGTGTGCAAACCATGGACACTTTTGTTGATGACTTCCAACATAAGAACGACATTGAAAGTGTTGACGTCAAACAATATTTTCAGAGCTATCTCTACTACGAGAAGAAACCTGCCAGCCCAATTGCCTTCTCTGAGACTCTGATTGTTCCTAATACAACCCATGCAATGAGAGCGTCTCCAAATTTAGACTGGAGTCAAGATCAAGCTAGAGCGGTGACTCCACTTTCGGAAGAGAGCCTGGATGTATCTAGAGGGTCATCATGGTACTCTGACAACCTCAACAATCCTAGCTTAGCTGTCATTGCCTTACACCACCCTGAAGACCAAATGAAACCTCGAAGGAAAATACCTCCTGCCACGTTTCCAAAGCCGAAGAAACTCACAAAGAAAGTTCCTCCAAAAACTCTGCCTAAACCAAAATTTCCTCTGAGTCGCATCTACCAGCGTGATCCAAACGTCAAAGCCAGCAGCCCACCAGGACCAAGACCAAGTTTCACACCAAACTTATTAAAAGCCGACCAAGTTCCACTGACAGGACCTGGTCAACCTAGTGGTCAACCTACTGATCAAGTCACTCCGTACCAAAGTCAGCAAGGAGGTCCCCAGACCACTGCCTTCTGTTTAACTGGAGCTCCAACAACTCAGGCTGTCCCCAGTGCATCCAGGAGACGGAGAAGTAGAAGTGAATATCCCACCACTGAGATGTATGCTCCAGAGCAAGAGGACTGTGTCTTTGTGTGATTGTGTATCATGAAATATTATATCATCTAACACTATTTTAGCACCACTTATATTACTCTGATATTAATTCCTTTTTAACATGCCGAGGAAATTAGATTCATTGGCAATAAGATAATAAACACAGCTATTTTTTTTTCGGTGTCATTGTTGTACCGGTCCATATTGTCAATAATATAATTTTTATCTCTTTATTTTGCAATTATTGTTTTTGGCTTTTGTATTTCTAAGCATTTACTTATCATTCATCCCCCTAAAAACATCATACTATGTTGAAATTTGTCAATATATTATTATCTAGTCATTATTTAAATTGATTGGAATGTTTTTTAAAATTTTATATGAATGAATTGAATTGATTAAAATTAATTAATATATCTCTGTGTGTTTTGGCAAAATTTAATTCTAATCAATTAGTATACCTTACTGAGGCCGCCCTAGTAGTAGTAGTAGTAGTAATTAGCATAAACCAATCAGAAATTACTAGTATTTCAATTGCAGTCTTTCATGATAAACAACCTGAAATTCATCTCTTGTAATGTTCATAGACCTTGGCGAATAATCTAAATGATATTGTTATCTTTGATAATACGGCTGTTAAAGTCTGTCTACAGGACTTTCGCAATAATAGGAAGTGACAAGCATAACGCACTTCATCAAAGCTCTTTTGAAGAGAGAAATCATAACGTTACACGACAGTGTTACTTCTCTCAAATCCACGTATGTATCTCAGGGACATTTGACATAATTTGCACATACTATTCCATATATTGATCGAGACATCTTGCAATGTATATGATGTAATACTGAAAATGTTCCAAGGTTACTGACCTCCAATTGTGCATACCTGGATCGAAAAATAACATAACTAGGCACTGTCTGAGTCTGTCTCTCGGGAAATTATCAATTAACATGTAATCATTCATTCAACCTCCGACAAACGTGGTCAGTGCTTCTACAGTGACGCCAATTCCTAAGGAAATACACTGCGTTTCAACTACAGTCAATGCCCGTTATTATGAACCTCCAGGGCCATAGCAATTTGTTCGTTAGAACAGGAGCTCCCAGTGGCGTAAGCGTTAGGTACACAGGAAGGGGGGGGGTGGCTTTTGCCCCCACCCCAATAACAGATACATAAGAGGAAATCTCAGTTAATTAATTCAATGTATCAATCATTGGTATTTGGCTCGTATACAATTAAATTATATTTTAATGGTAAGATTCAATGGATTAAGTACCGTACATCATCAACATATCTGCTCTCTCGATTGAAATTATGTTCATGCAATTGTACTTGAAAACGATGTGTTAGCCTGAACACCACGAATACTGAATCAATTGTTTGGGTTCGTGAACTTCGTGGAAAGATCTCAACAATGACCATTCAGGCAGAGAGACGAGTGAACTGTGGACTACTTGTTCTATTCATGTCACGTATTGAACAGAGTTTGAAGGTAGAGCAATCGGTCTCTTTCACCGCAATTGCAATTTGATATAAAAATGTCATTAGCGCTTGCTTTATTTAGCCTTTTGTGTGAATAAAAGGTGAATGCACTTTGAAATCGCAGTGGATTCGCGGCATTTCCGCTTCGATATCGAATAGGTGGGGATTTGATTGATCACCCGAGACATTCAAAGGGCACCCTCGCAAACAAACAACAATAGTTTGAGAGGACACTCTCGCGTGTATACTTTTGAATTCACAGTAAGAGGCATGGGCGTACCCGGGATTTGTGGAGGGCTGGGGGGACGAATGTGCCGTCCAATCGAATTCGTGCCTGTGGGCAAGCCGACGCTAGGAAGGGGGGGGGGGTCTGGGGGCCATTGGGAAAATAAATCCGAATATAATAGCAAAATTATCAACTCTGAGGTTGGTATTTTGTTTTTAACAGGGAGCATATTACTTGAAAGTACCTTTGGTCCACTCTTTAGTACTAGTATAGGCCCACTTTTTGCCACTAATTAGCCTAGGGCCATAGGCCTATCAAATGCCGCATGAATATGATCCACGGGCGATCGGGATCTAACGTAAAATAGGGCTACAATTAGCCAAGAAGCACAATTGGTATTATATTGTGATATAATTCTTGAAAATGATTCCAGAATATTATTTCTTTTGAATCATTTCTTTATGTTAACAGGAAAATCCGGACATTGCGTTACATCATAGAAGTGACACCAACGATTGTCTTTGATTAGTCTCTTTGTCAAAATCCAACATAAGCTCATTCGTCAAACGTCAAAGCTGACAAAAACTGCAATGCGTCACTGGCTGATTCAACCGTATCTAATGGAGCATCTTTAGTAATCTCCTCTCTTCCCAAATCAATGCTAATTCGGTTTGCTTATCTTCTCTTTCCTTCGTGAAGAACATTTAGAGCCTCGTTGTTCTACTTGTAATGCATACGTCATCCTGTCTGAGCCAAAAAAGCATGCCATAATACTCAATAGCATGGTTATCACGGGTATGATTGTCAGCTGTACTGACCGCCAATCTTACTGCTGTTAGCTTCTTAAATTCCGTTCAATTCCACTCTTCATCTTTAATTCCATAGGCAGACGTAAACACAATTACGTGAATTTATTTATGCGCAAATTGAATTAAATTGAATTTATGAAATGCTTGCGTCATAGAATAAAGGCAAGGCACCAAAGAATACACTGTCTGTACATGTATTGAAATCATGAAAGTCCTTGGATGCAAATTAAACTATAAATAGCGATACCATGCAATATATAAGCAATGAATTCACTATAAAAGGGGCATCGAATGAATCGAGAAGGAAAGCAATCACCATTGTGTTCATTTCTGGTCATGCTGCCAATCTCAGACTTATCAAATTTACTGCTCAATGTTTGGAGACAGAGGAGACAAATATAGACACCGAGTTTGCTGGGCAGTGCATTGGGGCTATAATTCCAATATGAACCGCTTTAGTTGGCATAAAAAATCAACGAAGCAGAGAGACTGCTTCGAATCCCCAGGGTCGTATAGATCATAGATGTGCAGATGAGCTTCTTCCTGTCACAATACATGATCAGACATCGCTCATGAAAAGTGATCACCGCGTGTCCCCCAACTTCCTATACGCGTCAACCGTTGCTATGACAACCCTGTCATTCGTTTACTCGATCATCACAGATTTCGGTTTCTGCGCATCGCAATAAACTTAAATTGTGATCAAATTAATCATATTTTAGCAAATTCGGGCTCGGTTTAATATTTCCTGTATTTTCCATCATGTTATAATATGAATTTTATGTCTGGTATACGTTAATTGTTTTATCATTCGTGCGAAACTGCGAGTTGCTTAGCTAGGGGACACGCTATGACCATAATATTATTTTCACAATGGAGAAATGGACCGATGTCCCATCTTGTTTAGAAAGAAGCTCATTTCCATGTCTATGGTACAGATCGCCTGCTGGGCGGCAGTGTTCATTTCGTTAATCAGATCTGCTGCTTATCCTGGTTATGATAAAAAAAAAAACCCCTTTATTGTGATGTTTCCTACACAGTTTAATGACTGGTATACAGTGGGGCTATTTGATAAGCGCATGGCAATGTGCATTCAATGGAATTGCTACATTCGCGAATTGCTGCATTCCCTCTCTTCCTCTTCTATACACTTTCCAGGAGCCTTCTGGATAATAGCACAGGTCAAAGGTCATAAACCTCACATTTCGAATCAAATTTTTGCACGAAACTCAATTTGAATAAGTCTTCGACTTCGTAACTAATTCTGCATTGTTCAAGAAATTTTAGAGTTTCTCATGAATGCGCAATTATCTCTGGTCTGCATTTCAGGAAAGTGGTGTGCATTAAATTGGATATGCATCAGTCACCCTGTTTGTTTAATCCAATAAACTCAACTCCCTTACTAAATTCACAAAATTGATGGCAAAATAGTGAAATGATGCTACATGCATGATATCCCACATCGTTTTTGTGCCGCCCAGACAAACTATAAGCACATATTTGAGTGCTGCAGAAATGCGCCGATCTATAATTGGCTCAATTAATAGTTATAGTTAATCTATGTTCAGGTCTACAGATATATTCCACATAGTATGCAAGTCTATTAATTCTCGCCATTTTCAAACCGTTCGCGATTCAAATTTGATTTTCTTGCGCAGACAATCCATGGATCGTAGTAATTAAACGTTCTTTCGAGTACTCCTAGAACAAAATGACTTTGAAGGGTAATTTTTACTCCAATTAAGGGTTACAAACTTGAAACAGCCAAAGAATCAGAAGAAACCAGGTCTACCATGGATTGACCTACCCTGGATGCCTAAGAGTGGCAGTAAAACGACATGACTGACAAAACCGGCGAGGTCATGCAGTGCTAGGACTAGTTTAAGACAGACATATTTACTGAATGTGCGACAGAGGAGGAATGCGACCGACAAATCATATCCGTCATTTCATCCCTTGACAACGGCAATGCCTGCTCTATACACTCACGCATAACTTTCCACGCACAAAGTTACAAAACCCGAATATTATAAAATATCTCACACGAGCAATCAAAAGAGGATTAATGTATTCAGACTTTCGGATTTCGTTCACTTCGGACTCTGTGTTGAAGTAAACTTAAACTTTGCCATTTTATCGGAACCTTTTCAATGAGAACCCAATAACACCCACTCTGAGCCTTAAAAACCCCTAATTCATCCTTACAATTCCATAAGTGCCTCTCCATTGGATCAAAGGTTTTCGAAACCTTTCTCTTGATTTGATTTGCAGGGGATGTTGGAAACCGAATCCACGTGGACAGAACTTCAGACAACCCTTCCATGATTAAAAGCGCATTTGATGAATGGCAGTCCTGTTCTTCGCAGGTGGCGGGCTTTATTGTTATGTTCAGATATTATTCATTTCACAGATTTCTCTCGTGGGATCTATTCGTATCCCATGCAACATTTCATCTATACACTACTTGATTTAAAAGAGTTAAAAATGTCGCACTAAATTATTGTGTGTGCTGTTTGTGTTTATGCATGATGCAAATATAAATATTTGTCATTTACATGTTAATTTAGGCTATCCGGTCTGCAAGCATCTGTGGTAACTAGTAAAATTAGTGGTTATATGTTTCTGTTGGATCATAATAAAAATGATGCTGATATAACAACAAGTTCTTATGGTTAAATTAACTTGGTAACATTGGCGAACTGTGATCTCAATTGAATTTGGCCGGGGCTGTTTTGTTTCCAGTTAATTACAAATAATAGCTCCGTGGCTGATATATATTACTAGCGTCAGACGGGCAGCTCACAGAAGGTCAATCAACGACACCCTAAAGGCACACACTGGGAAAGGACCTGGCCACCCATCACGTTAGAGACATTAGCACGGTCAAGTTTGCCGACACGAACAGTCAAAGGTCACAGCAGCTCCACTCGAGCTATCTAATAAAAAAAGAATAAAAAAAGATCACGCGTAAATTTATTCCATTATACAAATTGAGAGAAAGGTTGACCTGAAGTACTTGCTATGGTGCTAAAGGGCTGACAAGGTAAAATTTAACAAATAAAAGTTTGAGTTCTTGGGCATTGTACATTGACGCGCTCTTTGCCTTGAATATCTCAGCATCGACACAGGTCGATGCTGAGATATTCACTATTTTATGTTTGCGCGTTCACATTTGAGGCTGCGTTTCTGCGTGTGGGAAACGCACGCAATCAGATGGGTCGGTTTGGAAAATAGAATGCGGGCGGCGTGATCTGCGCATGCGCGACTGCATTCGGCGATTGGAATTCAAAGAGGAAACATCCGGCCTGAACATATAATAAATAAAATAATAAATAAATTTATTGAATTTGAGTGCTAATAATGATAACAAAAAGTTTTCACAGCACTTATCAAGATATAAAAACAAGTGAAATTAAAATGCAGAAGTAAAACAGGATATGACCAAAGTAAAAACATGCAGGATCAATCATTTCGTAATAAAATAGACATTGAAGAGGTGCATCTTCAGTTTTTTCTTAAAAGAATCCTTAGACATCGATTGTCTTAAAAGCATCGGGAGATCATTCCACAGAATAGCACCATGGTTGCTTGCACTTCGACTGTCTGCATGACGTTGCGTTCGAGGTACTTGTAGCGTTCGGGAGTTAGCGGTTCTCACTGGTCGGCCACTTTCCCTCAACTGGAACATTCTTCTGACGTATGCAGGAGCGTTGGGGTCATGTATTGCACTAAAACAAAAGTCAACAGCTTGAACTCAGTTCTCGCTTTCACAGGCAACCAATGGAGTTCACGAAGCACGTGAGTAATGTGGTCTCTTTGAGGTGTCCTGGTCAGCATACGGGCTGTGTTATTCTGCAGTTGTTGTAGAGGACGGAGCTTCTTTTTTTATTTTTATTTTTTTATTTGATAATTAAGAACTTTAAACCTTGATGTTAGAAGATTAATATCGGTTGTTGTCTTATAGGATACTGATGGATCCATCTTAACTTGAAAATATTATTGCGTTTACTATTGTAGCTAATTAAATATGCTTTTTACGTCTTTACTTACCTAATTAAACAAAATTCGGCTCTGCATTCACACAAGTTGGTCAGCTTGGGTGCCATAATGTTTGTATTATCATGAAAGTATCAACTTTCTATGCTTGGGGAGGCACATGTACATGAGCTGTCGAAGGACAGGACTTCTTAATCTCAGTGAAACACGGCCCTCAATAAACAATTAAACCCGGGGGGGGGGAGTTAGACCCAGTTCAGAAGGTAAATTTTTATTTAATAATTAAGTAATAATGAAGTTTGTCTGGTGGTCAATAATCGAGCGTCCGTCTTGTAGCAATGTGTTACTGTGATGAATAGCAGTAAGCCAGCAGTGGAGCAAAACAAAGGAACTTGAAATTGTTCGCTTCCTTGCGTAAATCCTTGCGTTATGTGACAGCAGCAAAAATGGATCCTGGAAAAACTGAAGGTTTTGTGGTCCGAGGAGATAATCAGAGTTAAGTGTTTAAGGACATAAGGATGGTGACTGGCTTTGAACCTCCCGCGGTCAGTGCCCTTCTCTAGACGAACACGCTATAACCAATAATCAGAATGAATTCAATTGCATGTAACAACATCATGTTAGCTAGTTTGCTAGTATTTACAATGACAAGTATTTGCCTTGAGAGCAAATAGTACCAGACTTTCAAAGCAATCTTTCCAGAAGCTTTTAAAATCCTAATGAAATGTGGATATGCCCCAATCCGTGAATAATTATGTCTCCAGCCACATATTTTTTGCGTTATCTTTAATGTACAGCAACAACAATTTAAGATAGAAGGCAGGGAGCATGACATTTCCAAAAAGAACACATGGAGTGCAATCCTAAAACACACTATAACATAACGATTCTATAGAAACAATTAGAAACCAGGAACCTGGAGATTTCCAATGGCCACCAATCTTCTGCGCCTGAGTAGCGTTAGAATTGTAGTCGGCCAACAGAATTGGCATCACTATGGCTTTTAGGAAACTCAGCTCAAAGAATCCTTCTAAGAATTCCATTTCCTGAGTATGTTTTTCACCCTTTTTGCCTTTTCTACATCACGCAAGAGAATGAACTGCTATTTTGGGGTACCTGTGGTAACATTGATCACGTGATGTCGTTTCCTCAATATCTGCGTCAAAATCGAAGATATTAGAGTGGTTTTATGACTGAGGTATCTCTAGGTGAGTCAACTTCATTACGGGGTCACAATCGGATCATTGGATCCGATACAAGTTCATCCCTGGATGCTATTGATGTGAAGCATCGCTTATTTTCCGTATGCCTTTGTATGACTGCCAATTGTGGTGGATTAATAATATCAATGTCGAGGTCACTATGATATAATTTATTATGTAGATTTGACCTCTGATCCTGATGCCACTATAAGGCTTATGTGGTCCGAGGAGGTAAACAGGAGCTGAGTGCCTTACCTATAATGACGCAGGGCTCCGTACGTGACGGGCAAACGAATTAAGCGCTTTCAAGGTAAGCACGCTAATCACTCGACCACCACCTCACCCTTGCGTTGGATAACGTGTTACTCAAGCTTTTACATTTACCTCGACATATCACTTCGTCAACTAATGAATGTGATATGCCAAGCTACACATTTTACTGACGAGCTCTTTAGATTTTACTGATCAAATCTTCTATTGTTTTGGAAAGTGTTTACACACTGCAATATAGATAATGACCTCAGTTTTTTTTTGTTTTTTGTTTGTTTTTGTTTTTGTTTTTTTTTCTTCACATGCACTTGCTCTTATTCGGTGATCATAGGAATTTACTCTGTCAAAATATTGTACACTAGCAAAGCTAGCGGTTTCGAACAACCGAATTCCTCTTCTTTTTTTTCCCATTTTTCTTTCCATTTTTCTTTCCCTTTTTCTTTCCATTTTTCTTTTAACGTGTGGTTGAATGTGAATGTCCATAGACACATTCACAGACGTGTAATTGATATAATTACAAGGCGAAGTCAGAGACCAAAAGACCTGTTTGAAGACCGAAAGAGCAACGCTAATCGTTTAAAGAGGAATGATAATCACAGACATGTTAAGCCATGCGAATGTCAGATCTCTACTCTCTTATCACGTGACCATAAAGTTTGCCTCGGAAAACATAACCCAACGACCGAGTATTTGAATACTCCACGGTCACCTGGATAATGATATAATTATATATATATATATATATATAAAAAAAATAAAAAAAAATAAAAAAAAAATCCGACTCGTGAGCTTGATCTACCAATGTCGTTCCCTCGAGTTAATACAGATTGTGGGAGTTATTTAACTAGTTGGCTAACTTCGAACAGTGGGGTTTGAACTTGTGTCAGTTGAAATTATTTCTACGGGTTGGACTGCATTTCACTCGCGAAAAATAAAACTGATACTGAAACGAATAACTTTGTGACAGAGGATTTGCAGAGGAGAGCAATCAGCTGAAAGCACTTGGCGATATTTCTAGCTGCCCTCCTCACAACGTGGACACCTGCGATGTCTTTAAGTGACCATCATTCCTCCCAAAATACGGCTCTCAGAAATATTTCTCCAAACCATAGCCAAGTGTTATGTCCCCACAAACGCATTTCTATGGCGATGAAGAAGAGCGAAATGGGAGAATGCTGAGACAAAGAGGTTCTATCAGAAACATTGCCAACAGACGCCAACGCAATTATATAAGACGCCCCCGCCCTGTGCATATAAAACATCGTGCCATTTTAGGCAGTAGCACAACAGAAGCAGACAGAGAGAGACGGGGAGGGGTCCGAGGAGCAGAACCGCCATGGACAACTTCACATTGAGCAACTCTACCGAAGTTTTTGTTAACAAAGATCCATGGGAAAGACAATTCCACGATGTTTTGTTCGAATACATTGGTCCCTTTCTGCTAGCCATCGGAACAGCGGGCAACGTGATTTGTATCTGTGTTCTACGGAGCCAAACATTTAAAGGAAAATCGCACGCTCTCTTGTTAGCCGCCCTTGCTATCGCAGACATTGGAGTTCTATACACAGGATTGTTGCGTCACTTGATCAAAGTGCACGCTGGTGTTGACATTCGGGTGTACTCGAGAGGTTCATGTAAAGTGCATTACTTCTTCACTTACCTGTTCCCCCACCTGTCATCATGGACTCTCGTGTTGGTTACTCTAGAACGATTGATGTCGCTGTGGATTCCACTTCGAGTCAAAGAAATTTGCAGTTTGCGGAGAATGACCGCTGTGTGGCTGGGAATGACCACTGTCCTCGTTGCAGTGAATGTCCACTGGTTGGTCATGACCGATCTGCGACTGGACGGACAGCGAGTGAAGTGTAGCTACTCGCAGGACCACTTGTTCGTCTTTGAGCATGTGATGACGTGGCTGGATTTCGCCCTGCTGTCGTTCATCCCTCTGTCCATCATCATTCCCTCCAACTGCCTCATCATGACAAAAGTCTACTCGGCGTCAAAATCCAGACAACGTGACCTCGGGCTGACCTCTCACGTGAACAAGAGCCTCACCTCCGTCAACGTCATGCTGCTCGTCGTGACGTCATTCTTCGTCTTCACCACGTCGCCCATCGTCATCTACTTCGTCGCATTCGACGAGTGGCCTTTCGGAACGACCAAAGAAAAAGCACAGACGTACATGGCGTACAGCATCTGCAACATGTTGTACTACTTGAACAGTGCGGTTAATTTCTTCTTATACTGCATCAGTGGCAGCCACTTTCGACAAGCTTTCATGTCATGCTCTAGATCTGCGATTAGTCGAAAATCCCAAAGACAGAAGTCCTACTCTGATCAACTGATCAAGGGAGCAGGAACTGATCAAGGGAGCAGGAACAAGAGAGGCTCCACCAGGTCGACCCACACCGTCACAACACGATTGGGCAACAACACTGTCTTCGGTCGAACAACCTCAATTGAACTGAATGGAATTAAGCATGAAATCAGCCTGTGATTGATGCAGCCGTTTCTCTTGTTTTGAACTGCGGTGAAAACCAATGATTCTGTTGTGCAATTGTTTGTTCTCAGGCGTCTGTTGATGATGTTGCACAGGAAGCGTTTTTGTGTTTCTCGCGTTCACTGAAAACCATTCCTTTTGTAGAGATGCTTTGTGTTAATTGGATCCGGTGTTGTGTTTCATGAGTGCAATGCAATCCGGTTGATTTGTTGCTTGGGGGATCTACTTTTTCCTCTATCGAGGATTTCCACAGAAAATTGACAACAACTGCACTCAAATTACGTTTGGAATATAGTTTGCTGTATTTCGTCGCAAACACTATACCTTCATTCGGCATTTAAGTGGAAGCAGAAGAATGGTCTCAGGAACTCTTGATGACTTTATTATTGTGAAATCGTGTTTTTAATTAAATTTCTGATCAAATCTAGTCACTTTGATAAAGAATTATAAAGAAAAACAATCGAAAAAACATCATGCTGTAATTCATCTCGCCGGCTCTCAATAATGCCTTAGTTTTCACATCTATTATAATGTGTGGGGATTTTCCTCCCATTTTCCCCAGCATTTTTCTTGAATCAAACGAATTCAAAAAGCAAAAATGGAAAGAAAAAAACATGTCAGCGTTTATGTTTTTATTTGTATTATGTAATAAAATACAAACAACACATTCCGTGTACTCATTACTTATTTCCGTGTGTTTAAAATTCAGCTGAAAGTGGTATTGCTCTCCACATATGACACACTGCGTAGCGTCGAAATGTGACACCTGGTTGGACGAAGATGGACTATTCTAATTGCTAAAGTGGGCCGTAGCCAAGCTGAGCTCATTCGTCATTTTAAAAGACAAAAATCTAAAAGAAACACGCACTGTAGTAAATACACATTGTAATTACAGACTGGGTCGAAAGCAGCTTATCTAGGCCTACTCCATATTCAAAACAAAAATTTTAAATTTGCTAAAATTATTTTTAAAAATATTAAAAAATATTAAAAATATGACTACCTGGTATGGATTGACTAACTTATTCTGCGCCCATTGAATAAGGGAGGAACATTTAAATGTGAGTGGTGTGCGGATGTGGTTTTTCCTTGTTCTCTTTTTTCAAAATTCAATTTTGACAGTTGTGACTGAATTGTCAAAGTCGATATTACAGCTGCTGCTCATTCAACTCTCCTTACACGTGCAAGATATTTAAGATAAATGAAAGACACATAATGCCTTCGAGCTTCTCCATTGCAACACTTTAATATTCATTCATTACTTTCCTATACAATTGTGTGACTTTCTATCTGGAAACCACTTGCATGTCACAGATTATCTTCTCATGTTGTAAAATTGCAATATGCTGGCTTGCATCAAACACAACGATTTTGACGTTCTAGTCAACATTATATGTTTCAGTAAAACAAAAAAACCTGGCACTCGAATGAACATAAATCTGTATATCTGCAGTTTTTTACATATGCGTGTGTGAATTTTGGCTTTTTTTATTATTTAAAAACTGTTTTATTTCCATCATAATATTTTAAATGTCTGTCTTATATATTCGTGTATTTTACTTTGTTTTGTTTTGTTTTTTTAATTTTTTTGTTTTTGTTTAATATTCCAGCACTGTGTGTCACTTACTTCATCTAATTTTATGATTGGTATATATCAAATATATTTACCTGACGACATTGATGCAGTTTTGCTTATCAACCTCCTGTNGGCGGTGTTCATGTCATCNTGCTGAAGACCATCATCCAGTTGCCCGTTGGTCTCAATTATTCAGCTCAATTACGTGTAATTAATCTTGCGTCTTGAGCTCTGCCTATTGTGAAACTAAAGTCACTAAGACTCGTAGATTGAACTAATATTCGCAGCTTGCGTTGTGTCGACAAACTGCATATAGTAATCGCAGCACAAGCGGCCACTTTCTTGCCATCATCTCTCATAACGGATAATCTCCCCACATCGATACTAGTTGTAAGTTGTAACCATGGAATTCATAACGCTAAACCTCGTATGGCTTTGACCATGGAATTCATGGAAAAGAACTAGCTTCAGCGGTCATAATTATATGTAATGTCCACATGGATAAGGAAATACACGAGAAATGTCATAATTATATTATGAACGCAAGTGCATGTTCTCAGAATGATATTTTTAGAAGCAAAACGTGACTTGAGAGAATGCCTTTTTTGGTATGAATCATCTCACTCCCACATTAGGTGTTCATTTCAACTTAACCATTTCCGCGGACGCTTTGGAGATGATTTGAGAGTGGCATTCGGGTGAGACATCACTCAAACTCCAGCAACACAAATCTTCCGATTTGTCTTTAGCCACTGCTCAGCTGTTTCCCTCGATACGTGTTAGCCAGGCAATGCACACTTCATTCAATTATATATACAGAGTGGGCCAAAAGTAGTCATACTACTCCCTGTTAAAAAAAATAAATATTTATAAATAAAGTTTTCTTATTATTCCAAACTTTTACGACATGTGCCTGGAGTGGATTGCCTAACTTATTCTGCGTCCAGTTGTGCAAAGAAAACAGGGGAACATTCAAATACGAGTTGTGTGTGATCACCAAGAGATTATTTGCGAACTAATCGATAACGGTTCGTTCATGTGCAAGATGCCAAATTATCTCCACGTGCTAATGATATTGGAGTACCTCTCAAGGAGGATCAGTGCTCGGGTCGATCCTCTTTTTTGAATACACTCTTCCCATTGGAAAGATATATGAAAATTACGGAGACGAAGCTGGAACTCTGTCTTCCGAACCAAGTTAAACCAACGTCAGCAAATACCTCATTAAGCCTTCTTTGTCAGTTCGTGATTTTGGACCAGTTTTGAAAACTGAACTCACTATGGAACGACAGATAAATGCAATAATCATGTCGGCGTATTTCTCTCTCAGGCGACTCTCAAATATTCGCCACCGCATAAACCAAGCTTATTCGCCACATAAACCAAGCTTAACTGCCACATAAACCAAGTCTATTCATGATGTTTTATCAGTAATTTCTGTAATTATCCCTCTCATCGACTACCACAATGCAATACTCGCAAATCTTCAGAGAAGTAGGTCCACCACTATTACCAACTAATCCAGAACAATGCGGCAAGACTGGGAGCATGTTCATACACTCATTTCACTCCGATGCTATACGAAACTTTACTTGTCGGACAGCGACTACAAAATATTGCTGATCGCGCTTAAGGCCATCGATTGCCATATAACACTATAATAGTATATGTATATTTTGTCCATATGTTACCCTAGCGAATTGCGTACGTATCTTGTAAGCATCTTAGTGTATATATTGGCGAGAATGCAAGCACTAAAAATATAGAAAGATCTGCTCATGATATTATACGAAGAACAAATGTCATGTTATCTACACTTGGCCATTGTACTTGGTTTGTTAAAAGAGATTTAGTTTGATCGTACTGCTCTTATTTGGTTTTTGGTTCTCCTCTTTGGAATCTGAGTGAAAAAGAAATACAATATTTAAATTCAATTTGGAAAAAGTGCTGTAAAAAGTTACTCAATATTTTACCACTGACGAGATCAAAATTTATTCCATTCTTAATGTCAATGCCAACTGTTTTTGAATTGAATAGTCGGTTTGTAATTTCTTTTCAGATTGTTTAAATAGCAGGAACCGTGTTGTTTCGTATGTAGCAAAAATCAGCTGCAATAGTAGTAGTAGTAGTAATACAGCCACAAATAATAGACGATTAGATTATCTAAGCAAATGTCACAATTTTATTAATTCCAATGATCAAAGAAAATCAGAAATGAAATTCAAAATTTTGAAAGCATGTGATAATTATTTAAATGATGAAGATTGTTCTAGTGTTTCGGCCATTGTTGACCTGCTTTATGAGCGAATACCATCATACAGCTCTATGAATTTATCTTACGAAGATATTAACTTGTTTCTATTTTTTATTTGTTCCAGTGAGTTAACTCACTACGTACATGTACTTTTTTTATTACCTTTTCTTATTTTTTGTTTGTTATGTTCTACTGTTCATCGCCATAAAATGTGAGAGTTCTTTTCACGAATAAAATGTATATATATATATATATATATATATATATATATATATATATATATATATA
>KB312450.1:29157-47531 GCA_000328365.1 Capitella teleta | reverse complement strand
CGTATCATCCGATCGGATTGGGTGGAGCCGTAAAACCCCATCACTCGCTCACTCACTCACTCAAAGAGTGTCTGCATAATTATTAACTATTTTTGATGATGCCTGGATCTGCAGTGTTCGTTTTTCACACAGTTCATTACTTACTACTTTCAGTAGTTTGATAAACTAAATTTTAAAGCGAGCCTTTCATTGATTGATTTTGGTTATCAACCATTCTAAGAGCACTAAGATTGACCAGAAGAAGGAAAAGAAAAATTAATGATGATCCCGCCTTGACGTCCGAAAACTGACCGGGGAAAGTGCTGCTTTCAGTTCCGATCCCTCTCATTGATCTCACCCGATTTCACTGAGATTTTTTTTTATCAATGTTTAATATTATATTGGCTTATGATATGATTTCTTCAGATCTGTAATGATCTGTCAAGTGACATATGCTCTGTAATTGTTCCTGTAATTTCAAGAGAAAGGTATATGTACATTAATTTTACAGATATTGACTGTTGAAATATGCTGTGATAACTGTTCATCTACAGGACATTTCAGCACAAATACAACAACAAAAAATCCGTAAAATTTACAGACTATCTCTATAAATTAACAGAGAATGGTTGATTCATCTGCTGTCATACTTTTTTTCTGCAAATTTACAGAAAAAACTTCAATCTCAATCTCAATTGAAATATAATATATTATCAAACATAAACACTCACTACTGGCTCCAATCATTCCGTGCCTGAGAAACACATTTAGGATTAGGAGAACCGCTGTTATCGCAGGGGCATCCATGTTCGAAATATGTCGTCAAACGAATGTCAGAAAGAGTCCTCGGAGTTGATGTCTGAAAAGGTGCACTCCTGCCCATGCGCTCAATTGATTTTTCATAATTTTAGTCAATAATTTTGTCAGAGAATAAATTCTCCTCTTCATTTTTATTAAAATTGCAACAGCATCACAAATTCATTGAGCACTTCAAATATTCATGCACTCTGATCGAGTGCTTTATGAGGGTTATTGTCATACATTTATTTAACGATGAATGCTTCTCTTGTATTATTCATCGCATCTTTAGTTCTTTACATCGATCTGTTGCATAATAGACTTCTGCTCCTTATAGTTCTTTGGTGAATGTCCCTTTTTTTTTTTTTTTTTTTTTTTTTTTTTTTGCATTTTTTGACTTGTGACCAACTTCGGTGGAGCCCTCTTCCCAAGTCCATTAAAGGATGCATTTGTATCTCACAAATAAAAGAATATTTGATGATATATTGTATCACACGACATTTGTTTTGTAAGGGGTAAGTTCTATATTCCTTTGTTTTCTTGGGTCGCCGAATAGCTAGTCAAAAAAAAAAAAAAAAAAAAAAAAAAAACCCGGGGGGCATATTGGGTATTCTAATTTATGGATCTGAATCCCCCCCAATCAGGGGGATAGGCTTTTCATTGCCGATTGCAATCGTTGTTGACACAAAGACTGAATCCCCATCAGCGTGTATATTGCAGTACACCAAACTCCCTCTTACTTTATTGCAATCAGGCCTATGTTTTTCTGTTTGCTTTTTGAGTCCCTCGAAAAATCCTCTTTCTTACACATACACGGAATACCTGGAGTGAAGTGTACGGATACAGTGATACACTGAATTCCAAATATTCTTCTTCTGTTGAGAGTGCAATCTTTTGTTGACGGTCCGTTAATATATTATGACTAACTGCCGGCGCAATTATTAAACTATCTTATGGGCTGACCTTGTAATTTTAACCAGATTCTTTGTGGGCATTATTCTTGTATACTGATAGTATGTAGGCTCATGAAACCAATTCATTTGATGTGAATCGACTTTTTCTAATATTTTCGCAACTGTGATTATTTAGACCCTACCAAAATCTTTGCAGGTACACATATCAGAACAAATAAAATCTGGGCATCTCTTTCTCAGATATAGGTTGGATTAAAAAAGAAAAAAAAAAAAGAAAAAAAAAAAGGTTCAATCGTGTTCATGCCAGTAAACATTCTGGAAGAACGCTGTGCCACGCAAGAAATTGAGCTGTGCATATAAGCTTTATTTCATTATTGTACATTTGCGCTGTATAATTAAATGAATATTTTTATTTTAATCTTTTTAATGCCGTTAATTCCGGCCGTCTCTCGGTCGCGTCACTATTGAGACTGATGCCTCTGTGAATTAGACCACGGCAGTGCTGTTATACTTAAAAGCAAAAACAAAAAACAAAAAACAAACAAACAAACAAACAAACTACACGTGTTTTCAATACTTATCGTTACGTTATCAAATGATGAACCCAGTGTCCTATATATAGCTTTTTGCTTGTGAATTAAAAGCTCCTTGCTTTTAAGGCCCATAGGCCTTCAGTCGTAAATTCAAGACTCTCATAGACTACAAGCCGCTTGCGGCTATATTTCTAGAAACTAGTTCACAATATTTATTGGAACAATATCAATAATTAGTTTTAATTAGGCCTACGGGTCCTGTAGGATCCCAAAAACGGAACCTCGTCGATCTCATAAAGTGCGTTATGAATCCAATCGTAGAACTTTAAGAGGATATGATCCTCTGAAGACTTAAATATTTTACTCAGTCGGATATAAAGGTCACGTGGATGTATCCAAGGGCGATAATGTAAATAACATTTTCTAAATCTGGAATAGTAAACAGAATTATTCCCTTTTGCAGAGTGACTGGGTAACGTGCAACTCCTTCTTAAATATTTTGTGAGATCCAATCTATTACATCGATTTCTGTTGATCTTTTATCTGGCTATTGTTAAACGCATCCACGAAATGCAACGATTCGCGTATTTCAGTATAAGTCAGATAATAAGAATTAATTATGAATACGAATATGACTATATATAGCACAGATTCTCGGGCGAGGTCTGTATACCTCGGCTCGCTGTAGTATGTGACTATGTCAGCTAGACTATATATTATTATAAATTATGAGTATAAAACTATAATCAAAACGATAATAATAATGAATAATTATTATGATAATAATGATAATAATGAGTGTTAAAATTATATGAGTATAATAATTTTAATAAATAATTATAAAAATGTCAATGTTAATAAGTATTTGAGTGTTTCAAATTCAAATATTTTGGTATTAATAATGAATGATTAATGATTGTAATTTCAAAATTGTGAACCGTAGTTATAAGACATAATAAGTATTATTGGAAATATTTTTTCTCAAAACTATAAGTTACTGGTTACATGTATATGATTTCTCAATCCCAATTAACAGGGTTGGTTGCTAAATTGATAACAATCATGATCAAACTCGTGATTATACTCAATTGATTCATCTCAATCTATTAGATGATTGTTCTTTCTGAGTGTCTTGCTCTATAACATCCCCATAATGTTGATGGCATTCTTTGTATAGGGTCATAGGGTCATAGGCCTTAGTTGGGGTTATATTATGTGCCATAAATGCCCACAGTTAAGAGATTAGGGCATGGCATATTTTTTGGGCTTGTGTATGCCCTGCTCGCGCAGCATGAAGGGGTCATGACTGACTCGCAGGGCAACCTAGATCATCTCCCTTTATTTATAAATAACATTTTTAATTCATTCTCAATTTCTCATATTCCTTGCAGATCTACCATGGGAGCGGCATCAACAGACGTCAACCATTACACAGAGCAAGGCAGCCAAGCGTTATGTTCGAATGATTTACGCTCAGCGCTGAAGAGCTTCAGCAAGGCGTACGAAAACAGCCTTCCAGGGAAGGATGAGTCCACAATCCGCGCCTGCGCATTCAATCTCGGCGCTGCATACATTGCTCTGCGCAAGCCAAAAGAGGGGCTGAGCCTTCTGCAACGGGCGATTCCACCCCCAAAAGCCCCTGACTGTCGGTGCAATGGTGATCTTTTCTTCAATTTCGGCCTGGCTTATGAACTGATGCCTGCTCCCCGAGAAGCAGTCAAGTACTTTGAACTCTCATTGGAGGAATATCAAACAAGTTCTAGAGATCTCAAAATGGAGGCGTTTGTTTCACTGAAGTTAGGGTCAATCTACAACTCAATCAAATGCCATTTACAAGCGGCCCGCGTGTATAGCATTGCAGCTGTTGCGCACGGCAAAATGGAACAGACAGCGCAGCAGATAGCATGCATGTGTCATCAGGCGAATTCTCTGTGGCAGGCAGGCAAAGAGCAAGATGGTTTGGATATTGCGGACGACTGCATGGTGCTCTGTCAAGGCGTGCCTAATGACAACAATTCTCTCAGTAAGCCTTCCAGTCTCAACTTGTTTATCACAGACTTCATTGCATATTCTCTTGTTGTAGGCAAAGTTTACATAGAGCTGGGTCTGCTGTACTCTCAGTGTCGGGATTATTCAAAAGCCTCAACATGCTTCGAACTGGCTCTCCCTCTGAGTCGCGGTCCCCATGGCAACAAGGGGCAACAAGCCGTTATCGAGCAAAATCTCGGAGCGGTGTACAACTTTCTTGGCGATTTTAAGCAAGCGGTGAATTACCATGAAACAGCATCACATTTGCATGGTGAGTCTTTTATTTAACAAAAATCACTGATGCTTGACGCTTGCACATCCAGCTGAACTCGGCAACCGTGGATTTCAGGCACAGTGCTTCATCAATCTGGCATACGCTTACAGTCAGCTCAAACAGAGTGAGATGGCTATGGAGTGTTATCTCCATGCTCTACAAGCCGCCAGAGATGCGAGTGAGTCTTGCGGGATCTTTGTATAATTTATTCACATTCCTCTGTCTTCAGATGATTCACACACGCAATGGCAGGCATTGGAGGGATTAGGAGCTGCTTCCTTCAACATGGGCTTCATCAACAAAGCCATCAAGTACTTCAAAATGTCACTAGCGACCCTAGCGCAATTGGACGAGAGGAACCTTGAGGCGCAAGAGAGACTCGTGAATAAACTCTCTGACGCTTTGCGATATGAGCTGTCGAAGGGAGGAGTTGATGTTGCACAGCTGAAGAACATTAAACGGGAATCTGATGTGAGAATAATTTGCACTCTCAATAATATTGAATGTTTTGCAACCAATTGCTTTTGTTCTTCAGGATAGCGAGGATGAGGAATTGCCAAATATTTTAGTGAACGGCATTGAGAGACCCCCAACCAGACAGGAAATGCGTATGATGGTAGAATTGAAAGAGCTACGGTAAAACAAAACATCCCGCTTCGTTCACAAGACTTGCATCAGATGGATTTTTACTTCCAGACTGCAACGAGATACAAGAAAAATTCCTTCAGAATTTAAGAGAATCGCTCTTGGGATTGGAGAATATGACGGCGAATCCGATCGCTCAGTGGAACGAAAAAGAAGGTACGTTGGGGTCACTGAGTACAAATTTTACTCCTGAGCGTTCCACAGATCTCTCAAAACAAAGGCATCGAAAGATTTCATTGATTCACGCAAGGCTCCTCCTGGTCCTCATGGGCGAATTACTCGCAGGTTTGTACTGGTGCAGATTCTTCGTGACTCAGTTGTTTAAACCAGGGACATATTTTCAGTTTTGAATTAGCTTATTAAAATTAAGGATGCACGGAGTTCCGATTTCGGCTGCCTGGAATCCGTGTCATTTCCCGGAGTTCCGGTTCCGGCAAAAATCGTCTATGGTCCCGGAACTCACCATCGTATTTTGTGTTCACAAGAAAAAGAAATTGTATCATGGATTCTATATTAGAGCAAGACATTATGTAACACCTGATGCGGGCGAAGGCGAATCAGGAGGAAACAAACTAATACTTAAGGACAGTTAAAGTTAAAGCGACTGGCGCCGACCCAGAAACTTTGAGCTTTGTTCCTTCAATTGATTGCGTAATCCCTCTGATCTCCTAATTGGCTGGTTATCACAGCATTCATGGCTTTTTAAAGAGGCGCTCAAGTGTGAGTGGGTTGATCACTCGTTTATTGACTAACAACACACGGGAGGAGTCGGCTACCTTAAATAAACATTGCAGGGGGGTAGCTACGGTGCCTCCATCCTCGTACGTAGGGGCTTTGGTGATCTAACGTTAACTCTTGTCAGCATGCATGCACTGTTTGCCAGTGCTTGTTTGGTGTGCACCATGCACAGTGTTCAGTTTTATTTCATCAATAATTCCAAATGAAATCCAATTGCAGTTTAAATCATTTCATCTGATTAGCCATCGTGAATAACTAAATATCATAGCCCATTCACGGACAACCCTTAATTCGCACAAACGTCTTCAGTTTATTATAATCAGTTGGTATCAGTGATCAAGTGATCGTGATCAATAAAAGATGTGTCAGGAAAAAATATCCATGTTACTCCTTATTGCTGCTTCATTCAGATAAGTTATGACTTACAAGACAACCAATGGCACCAAGCATTTCAATTTCATGACAGGAGTTCAGGGCCAGAGTACTCCCTATTTTTAATTCATATTTTTTTTTATGGGACTCTCGTTCTGGATTCTGGTCCAGTTCCGGTCGGAGCAAACCCCCCCTGGAACTCTTGTTCCATGTTCCGGCAAATTCTAAGTTCCGTGCATCCCTAATTAAAATTTGAATTACTTTTCAAATTCATAAATGAACAATGGAAAACAATATCCTCCAGGCAAAGTTCTCGGCGCCTGATCACTCAAGAATATCAACGTCGTCGTGGCAACAAACCGCTACTGTTTGCGGGTGACTACGACTCAGATCAAGACAGGAAACGGAAACACCAGACTTTATCTGGTGAGTAATTAGATGTGGGGGAAACTAATTTGCACTTTTAATTCAATTTATTGTGACTGCACTTCTGGTTGTTTTTTTTTCTAAAATAGACGTTGGTTCTTCCTTACAGTGAAAGATCGTGCCTTGGAGGTAGCCAAACTGGCCTATCAATACTATCCTTTGATTCGGCAAAAGTTCCTCAAAGGTGACCTCAATGTAACCTGTATTGACCTCAATTGCTCTGTTTGTCTCCCTTATTTCACTAGCTGATACTTTTGGTAAAACACAGAGATTTTTAGCACTCTAATCTAGATCCTTAACTAGTCTACCTCATCTTCAGTTTAGCGCAAACAAAGGTTTTGGCGCCATTTTGTTAGTTGGGGGGTTTTTTGCCACAAGCAAAGCCTAACCAATTACAAATAACTTGGTATGGCTGCATGTGCCTATTAGTCATTAAGGCTGCTGTTATTTAAGGCAAGGCTCCAAATTTCGTCTTCAGAATGTTGTAACTCTGATAATGAAGTTTGCTATCTTAACTCACATGCCGGTTTCCATTGCTAATAATCATTCTTCTCTCTTTACCTCCTGCTCCCAGATGAGGACCCTTATTTATTCGGAACATCCTACGCAGGTGTTTATTCCGTACTACGCTCTTTTACAATAAATATTGAATCCATGTTCTTTTCTTCTTTCTTTGCCTTCAAAAAGCGGAATTTCTTCCATACTGTGATGGTATGCCTCCTCCTTCAACTTCCCTGTTTCATTTGCATGTTTTTGGTTCAAACTTAGGTGGCTATTATGCTTTATATACAGTGTACGCTCCATCTTTTTGCAATTCCACCAGCTGTTTGTTGATACCGCCTGACATTATCCCCTTGTGAAAGTCAATTCTGTTCTCAACAGAAACAGATGATGATCCTCCGAAGCGACCCTTGTCTCCCAAGAAGGAAGCGGAGGTCAACCACGGACCTCCCTCGCCGTCTGACCATTCCGAGTGAGTGACCATTGCCCGAGTGTTCAGTTGGGATGTTAATTTCTGTTTCTTCGTAATTACAGCCAAGAAGCTGACAGGAAACCAGTCAAAAAAGATGGCAAGCTCTCGAGATATGAAGAAGAACTGAAACGTTTGCAGGAGGAGGATTCTGATGAGTCTCAAACGCCCGGTCCCTCAGCGTTAGACACTCTCACCAGGTACCTTGAACCTCTTGAATTCAGTTCTATTTATGCCTCAGTGC
This sequence comes from Capitella teleta, assembly GCA_000328365.1. Classification (NCBI taxonomy): domain Eukaryota; kingdom Metazoa; phylum Annelida; class Polychaeta; family Capitellidae; genus Capitella; species Capitella teleta. The sequence continues at coordinate 39,610 of KB312450.1, read as the reverse complement.
TAAGCACTGCAAACTTGATAGTTTTATAAATTTTGTTTCCAATGCCGTTTATTTTCATTTCATGAAATCGCATGCTCACAGCTCTGGTTTGGTATTTACCAACCATTTATCCCTCGCTGCATGTTTTCACAGCATGCCAACTCACTCCCCTCGCCCTCCCCCGTCACACAGACCCTTGTCAGCGCATAAAGCACCTCTGACCAGCACCTATGAGAAACCGGTCAAAAGTAAGATTAAACGTCGGACGTCAAATTATTTCAGAGAAGAGGAGGAAGACAGTGATGGCGAGAAATCCAACATTTCAAAAGGTTTGGTTTCAGACAAACTTATATTTTTTCTTGCTAATCACATTGTTGAATTTCTCCCTCAGAAAAAATGACCATTCCTACATCTGAAGACCCTTTGTATGCTTCAATTAAATCCGTCACAAACGGAATTGCTCGAACGAAAGAACTTGAGGGAGTACCTCCGACCCCACCCCCTCGTAGAAAGGAGTCGGAACTAGAAGCGAAATCAAAAGAAAAGTTTGTGCATTTTAATTTTCTTTTCATTTTTGTATTTTCGATATCGTTGAATATCAATTATTCTTGGTTTTTATTTCTTTTAGAGATGAATATCTGCAAGAATATCACAAAAAATGGGAAGAGAACATGAGGGCAAATATTGGACGGCCAGAAACTGATGACTCTCATCTTTTACCCCAGAAAGGTAAACGCAGAAACCAGTCCACCGCCTGCACGATCATGTGATCACTCTTGAATGAGAATCTCGGTGATGAATATTAATAATTAATGAAGTGCGTTAAACTTCCTGCCATTATTATCATATATCACTTTTACGCTATGATAACTGTTTCTTGTGAATAATTATTATATAAAATGATCGTTCTTTTTTCTTTTTCACTGTCTGATATCGTTTCTTAGGCATACATTGTTTGTTGCCATAGAAACTGCTTGAAATTAACTAGATTAAATTTCAAGAAAGTGATATTGAAATGACTGTTTCGTATTTATATTTAATAACGTTTTGTACAAGCTATCATTTATAGTAATCCAAAATTATAATGAAGTCAATTTTACATGTGCTAGTTGCTATGGTAACCAATAATGCTCAAAATTTCAGCTGTACGCAATTTCCGTCCATGCTTTTATTTCCATTGTAATGAATTGCATTATGGATGTCAATGTTGTTAATTAAATCTCCTTTGTTATTCAGTTTATTAATCAATCAAACATAACACTGAAAAAGACCAACAAATTTTATTTCTAACTTTCTATAATAAGTTTGTTGATAGAACAAAAACAAGCAGTTTTCAGGAGAAATAAATAAATAATTTGTGACTGTAACAATAATTACTTGAGATCATATTAAGAAGTAGATTCATAAATATAACTCCAAGAAAGTCTTTGAAAAACGAAGCAAGAAATGTAATAAAGGGGAATAATATTAATTTAACAGAGAATATTGACTAGATACATATGAATATTTTGTGAGTATTCCATTCTTGGGAGAAAACATGGAAAAAAAAAAGAAAAAAAGATTGCACATCTATTAGCGGTAAATACTTGAACACATCAAATCACGCAATAAATGACTATACACCTCCCATCGTATATCGCACACCTTCAATGCACATCGCATAAAAATGCTAATCAAGACCTTCTTTTCGTATTATGACTCTCCTTTGGCACGGTTATCAAATTAAATCAATTCTGACAAACCTTTACAAATAAACGTATTAGGAATCCTGCATTCATAATTATTTCAATTCTTATGTTGACTTCCCGAGGAATGATATGCTTAGTTTTACGCCCAGATCTGCAAAGAGAGAATTAAGACCAAATTGAACATTCTAAGTCTCAGATCATTGAATTACAAAGTTAGAAATTTCAAGAATTTCTACCAATACAAGATTGAGGAATAAATTGGTGACAAAGAAGCACGTACCTTAAGCGTGAAGTCCCAGCTTCCTGTGCAAAGAGCAGTGCCATCAGGCGACACCCCCAAACAGCTCACCCTGTTCTCGTGACCATACAGCATAGAGATACGCGTGCCCTTCAACGCATCCCACACATTTACCACATAATCATTGTAGCCTCCGAACAAGAGTCGACCTGGGAAAACATAAGTAAATAATAACTTGCATATTTTGTACTTTGAAAGCCTCACCGCTGAGAGAGAAATCAACAGAATTACATCCGAAGATGATGCTGTCCTTCTTGTAGCAAACCACCTCGCAATCCGCTCGTAAATCAAACAACCGACACTGCAAAACACCAATTGAAACAATCTACAAAATTACAATATGCAAATCTCACAGTGGCATCATCAGAGCCAGAAGCCACTGCGTCACCACTCGGGTAGAAACGAACGCTGTTGATGTCTGACTCGTGCCCATCAAACTCCTGCACACACCGCCCAGTGCGGATGTCCCAGATCATCAGAGTACGATCGCAGCTTCCGGAGACGAACGTGTTGCCCGACTCAGTTGGCGAGAGGTCAATGCTCATGACGTCGCCTGAGTGACCGTGGAAACTTTGCATGACCTGTGCGCTTTCCACGTCCCACAAGCAACACGTGCTGTCTCCACTCCCGGTTAATATCTATGCATATTCATGAGTTAATTAAAACATTACACGCTGTTCCGTATCACCTGGTGATCTGAGTTGGTGAACCGGCAGCAGGAGAGATACGAAGTGTGCGTGGCCACAGGACGCTTCTTCGCCACTGGGTCTTCCTCTAAACTCAGAGGATACAGAGTGCATTTGTTATCGAGACCGCTGTTGAAGAGATCATGAAAAGGACAACCGAACAGGCGCTACGTTCGGACTCACCCGCAAGCGACCACAGATCCTGAAGGGCCGTACGCACACGCCATGACCCAGGTCGTTGGCATGGTGACAGCATGTTCCTAGAAAGATATATCATCATTTAAGCAAAGACCTCATAATACCAAGACGGCCAGCTCACGTATTTCCCTATGGCTTGCTTTAATTGCAATCCTAGTGGATAAAGTCCAGAGCTAATATACCAACCGGATTTTGCAACGGGGCATTTGTTTTGTGCTATCTGTGGTTGCATTATGACTATTGTTATGAGCCAGCGAATCAGAGATCAGCTCAGACAGCAATGCTTGTGGCGACCTCTAATATTTAGCCTAAGTCCAGAATTACAAAGAAACGATCAACAGGCAGAACGAACGAGCTGGCCGTCATGGTTTAATAATAACTTATAACCTAGGTACCGTATTTGATTCAAAGTGCACTCAAAATTGATGACGTACCTTGTTTGTTGTGAATGCGTCCCACACCAACATCTTACCATCCTGTAATCAGAACATGGACATTGTGCGGTCAGTTATATTAATGACCAACCTGAGATGAGCTGACCACATGCCGCTTGTCCGTTGACCAGTCCATACAGAGCACCTTTCCTTGGTGACCTTTCAGTTGTCTGCGCACTTTCATGTTGAAGTTGGATAAACTCTCCAAACGCTGACATACAACAGTCACTGTGAACGAAATCACCCAGTGACTGAGTGAGGATTATTTCAAACAGGACACAAAGGATGAATCTGATGAAAATTGGAGAAACCTGCTGAGGAATGTGAGGATATATTAGACATGAGAGTCAGTCACTTTTTAAAAAATGACTGACTGATGAGAAAAATGACTGACTGCCCAAAAAAATGACTGACTGACTGACTTCCACAATATCGATATCTGATATTAGCGATAAATTTTTCCGATGGTTATCGCTGCATACATGGGCAGTAATTAAACCATACAGTATACATGTATTAAGAAAAGAGAAAACAAGTCAAAGTGTAAAAAAAAATGTATTATAAACCACGAAGTGAGCGGCAAAATGGAAAAAAAAATATAATAAAAGTAAAAGTACAAGTAAAACAATAAATCGACAAAGGTAACTGAGGCAAATAATACTTAGTTGCTTAGTTACTTAGTTGCTGCAAAGAAAATAAAAATGCAAATATAAGACTTTCAGCCAACAGAGCAGACTAGAAAATAAATTGATACCAAAAAAATAAAAAAAATAAAAAAAAAATGATCACAAATCTTGCAAGGATTACAGCAAACAAAAATTAACAGCAAATAAAAATTAGGCAACACAACAGACAAAAACAAATCAATTACTTAACTACTAACCAACAGCCAACTGACTTGGTAAAAAATTAAAGAAGAAAAATTGAACATGTTAAAAGTATAAACTGAAATTATCATGCACAAAAAGGACATCATTGGCAGTACTGCTCAGTTAAGTCTGAAGAAGAAGTAAAGTGCGCTATGATTGTAAACACGTCTAGCAAATTGGCGCGCCGATTTTTTTAGGCGGCGCTAAAAAAAATCGACTGACTTCGGCGGGAACAAAAATCGGCGGCGGCGGGCGGCGGAAATCGACGGTTCTCAGGTCTAGGATATATACAAGGGAAGCATGAGTCCTCATGCATGAACAATTACGAGTTAGAGTTTACTAATAATAAATGATGGAACAACTATTACAATGTCACATAAAAGTATGCATTCAGCATTCAAGCATCTTAATTAGGGCTGGGCGGATATCCGTGTCCGATATCCGTGACAGCACGGATATTGGGGGTTTTCAGTACTATCCGTGATCCGTGTTTCAACACGGATAGTTAAACACGGATAGTGTAAATTTTAATTGTTAGTTTCGAGCGCACAGTGAGCGTAGCGCACAGCCATTCCGCACACAAACGCTGCTCACTGAAGCTGAGCGATGTCAATTACAAGATTATATGACGTCAACAATGCGCTAATTCTGATTTGTTTTAAATAAACACAATTCTATGCCCTTGAATCTTTTCAGTCATCAAGCAAAAGTGACGTAACACGCGTTGTTGACTATCTCCTTTAGTACTTATTTTTCAACACCGTTACACGTGACAGCTTTGTCAATTGCAGTTTTCGTGTGAACCACAAACAGCACTGAATTTCATCACTTTCTCGACCTTGAACCATGTTTGAAATTGAACAGTTAATATAGATTAGTACATGTAGGCCCCCCTACTATGCGATCTAGCGACTTGCATTATTTCAAACTTTCTATAGAACAATAATTGCCATGAAGTTATGAACTGACTTGCGCCTCATGAAGTTACTAAGTTTGTACATTTCCAAATCATGTTTATTGAAAGTGTACACTGTAGCACAAAGTGCACGTTACTATCGTTCCGTCTTGGGCTTATAATCTGCGACTCGTGAAGTTGGGGAAAAATACTTGAAATAGCTTGCGCTGATAAGGAATTCACCTCTGTGAAATCGACAGGCAAGCGAGCTGTCTGCATGTGCGATGCCTCTTGAAACTTATTCTGAATGTTTTGATAAAAGAAATGCACAAGAAGCAAGCAGTAGGTCAAGGTCGCTTGTCTTTAACTGCTGCAGGTAGACCGTGGCTTTTGCGCTCACAGCGTGTGCCAGGCGCTGGGGCATTAAGCTGTAGGTGCATGCTCCCGTGTTTGGGCATAAATATCCGTGTCCGTATCCGTATCCGTCGGATATTAGTAACACGGATATCCGTTATCCGTGTTGAAGCAATATCCGCCCAGCCCTAATCTTAATGAATAATATTTGATTGTGTTGTTAGTAACAACACAATCAAATTCTAGAAAACAATTCTATATAAAAAAATGTATTCAATACTTATACTAACTTAGCACAGATTCTCGGGCGAGGTCTGTATACCTCGCCCGACGGTAAACCGCTTCTTTTTGCGTCTACTGGCAGCGAGGCTCCACACTCAGCCGATTGCATGATAAATATAGACATATTATCCGACAAATCCTTGTGTTTAAGCCCTCCAGACGTTAGATGGTATATTTATGCTCCAAGAAAAAACAATATGAGCCAGTACCATCATGTCGAACTTACATTAATTAAAACCCGCAACAAAATATCACTTCCTGAAGAAGTAAACAAATGCCATTTTGCGAGTGACGTCACTCAGCACATGCGCACTGCATTGTAAACAAGCGCACATGCTTCACTTTCCCGCTCAAACTTCTCTCACGACTTTTGAATGAAAATGAATAAAATTGTTCATATACTGATTGGTGATGCACAAAATATTGCGTATTAATAATTAATACGTATTCCTTTGTGAAGACTCGGTATAAATTACGTGCGCAACTGCAAGGGAAGATAGGCCGCATGTTGAACTGCTTCGCACGAGAAAATTGTATGAGCATGCGTGTATGTTTACTTCGCACTACGCAGGCGCAGTGCTCTGGTTTATTTATAACACGTGGGGAGCAGGTCATGTGACACAACAATCGGAAAGCGGAGAGAAACCTGTAAAGTCACTTTTTTTCGTTGCGGATCCAGTTTAAGTAGGTTTATGTTACTGGTTTCGAACAAAATTTAGTACCAGCGTCTACCTGGTATGGCTCTGCAGACGCTGGTGCCTTCATAAATATAATTACAAGCGTGGAATTCCAGAAATCGTGGTTCGCGAACTGGAGTTTAATGCGTTTACCGTACAGCGAGACCCATTGGGCTCGCTGTAGTATGTCAGCTAATACTAACTATACTTTAATTTACTTATACTACTAGTGACTACTGGTATATTTAGTGCAAGCTTGCGAGCAGGTCAGAGGTCACATTAAACACAACCAGCCGCTCATTGATGAAGTGATACTACAAGCAATAATTCATTGAATGCTCATCATGATGATCGAATCCTTCATTCAATCATTGACTGATTGAGTGATTGACCTGTTGATTCGAGACGAGTGTCTGGGTGATAGCACAAATTGGGTCACATTTTGCCATTTAAAGGCACAAATCTGGGAAAACTTAGCTTACGATCAACATCTTTGAGTTTTGATCTTTCTTCGTCCAACTTTGCTTTCAGCTGCTCGGCTTCTCGCGTGAGAGCATCGAGCGAATCTTGAGGATTCTCCGGACGAAGAGCTCCTTCCGTCGCCATGTTTATTTATGTTGATGTTTGGCGAAATATTTTCTGCAGACGCAAGCGTCGCAAATTATTGAGCAGCTTGAATGCCATTGGCCTGAAATTGAACAAGCACCTGAACTAAAATGTTGACGTTGCACTACGTGATGGAAATTCGTGATGATATTTGCTTTTTATGTCAAAATTAAATGTAAAAAATTTCTTGACATTGAACAATTTCAATGATTATCACCTAATTTAATTATCTTTATTTATTTATTCATATAAATGCTTGGCAGTCAACGGCCAAGACGGATAAGTCAGGCCTGGATAGAAGTAAAATCGGTGTTGGATACAAGACTAATGAGTAGCTGAATGAGACAACACGTCACAGCATCAAAAACACCAACGACACCATCAACACGTAATACAAACGTACCAACCGTAATCGGGAAGTGGAGCATCCCAACCCTACATGCCTGTGGCAAACTGCATGAGCTCGAACACAAACTAGAACGCTGCCATTGGGACATACGTACTTGGATTATTGGCATTTAGCATAAGTGAAATGGACGGGCATTAAGTTTGCAAGCAGCTGCCAACTTTCCCAGCTGGCCGACACCCTTCGCCCCTTTAAGAAGACCCACAATTAAGGTAAGGTGGCACTCTCCAAATGGACAAGTGCAAAATCAAATCGAGTACATCTTAGTGCAGCAGTGTTTCAAGTAAAACAAAGGAAAGCAAGATTATTATTATTTCCTTTATTGGTTTTTCCGAACCGAAAAGAATCGAGACACATAGCCTAAAAGTTGTGATGCATGCATCGGTTTGTATATCATGGCATCGTGTGCGTCTTCCTGCGGGTTGACGGTGACGTCAGGGGTTCACTCTCAGCATACGGAGTGTGCTGTGCTGAAAGGCTTCGAGTTTTCGGTGGGTGAGATCGCTGGCATGTGCATAGCACACGTTCCCGAATTCCAAGGCCGACCACACAAGTGTCTTTTACAAAGGGAAGAGAGCTGCTCTTGCGTGCAGTTGAAGCCCATCCTCATGATCGAGTTGCGTCTTGGCGATCCGGGCTTTGTTGAGAACATGCGCTATGTGTTTCACCATTGTTAGGCCGGGGTCGACGTGCCCTCACACCAGTCTCGTGCTCTTTTGCTCCCTTCTCAGTGGGTGACGGGGCAGGTGGAATGTTGTGAGCACCTCTGGTGGCTCTGCAGACGGTAATTACCTTCGATTTGATTCGGTTTAACTCTGTCTCGTCTTTTATCCTCGTTTATCAAGAGGATAAAGATTACGAAGTAATTTTTAAGGCATTGGAAAAGAAAGTAAGGCCATCAAATGAAGAAATTTCTGCAAGTAGCAAATACTTTTACTTACGTCAAGGCAATGCATCTCTTGTCGATTTCTTCAAGCAAGCTACTGAAACGGTTGAAGCAATGAAAATAGAAGAGAACCCCAAAGATAAAACTCTAAGAAACTTACTTCTGAACGGATTAGCAAGCCGAGAAATTTACAGAGAATGCCTTAAAGAAAGAGCAGATCATCTCACCAGTAACAGAGTAATGGAAATCGCTTCGAATATAGAGGCCCGAAATCTAATGGCGGATGATCTCTCGGATATGGCAAGCCAAACATTACCACAAAATGCTTTATCAAGAGAAAGCAGCACTTTGGTAAATAAGATCAACCATCGTGAGAAAACTAACAATACTTCCATTTCACAGCAATCTATTAGTAAGCCTTCTATGCGTTGCGGATGGTGTGGCGGACAGAAACGATGCAGAAGACAAGATTGTCCAGCAAAAGATTCCAAGTGTAATCATTGTGGAAAGATGGGTCATTGGAGCAAAGCCTGTAGAATGAAAAACAGAGAAACAGATCACAAACAGAAAATCCATCGAATCTCAGACACAGATGAAGGCTTTGTTCAGACAAATAATGATCATTGTGACCATGATGATTCAAGATCTGTTGAGTTTAACTCCTTGAACACTTTTCCAGATCCCAAAGCACCCCATTTACGTCCTCTCTGGTTCAGCGAACGACACGACTCATCCATTCATCTGGTTGAAGCAGAAGTAGATTCAGGCGCCGGATGCAATACTTTCCCACTCTACCTTTACAGAAAGATATTTGGAGCAGCACCCTTAGAACCACCGTCTGTTGTCATCAAAGCTTTTGGCGATCAACCAGTAAGAAACCTTGGATGCAAAGTTCTGTTTCTCCACATAGGTAAACAAATCCTACAAAAGAAATTCCAAGTGTGTGACGTAAGAAAGAATCCGATCATCGGAAGAGACCTCTCAGCAGAAATGGGTTATATCACGTTTCCTCCCATTACAGAACCTCATCTCTCATCTCGGCCGACCATTCAAAAGATCTACACCATCTCCACCAAAGCAGAAACCACTGAGAACACCACAGACGTCAAAAGACCTGTTGTTCAGAAACAGACCAAGAACCAAGTCACCATAGACAGATGCAGGCACAACTTACCCATCACCAAAGACTACATACTGAAGGAATTCAATGATGTGTTCACGGGCATGGGAGACCTTCCAGGAGGAGAGTATAACATTAAGATGAAACCTTTTGCAGAGCCTGTCCAACACGCACCACGTAGAGTTCCTGAGAAGCGGAAGTCTGCATACAAAGCCGAATTAGAGAGACTGGTCAAGGAAGGAGTCATCACTAAAGTCAACACACACACTGATTGGGTAAATTCAGTTGTCAGCGTCGACAAACCAGATGGATCGATTCGCCTCTGCCTCGACCCCAGCGATGTCAACGAATACATTGAGCGTAATCAGTATCACATGAAATCCATTGACGAGATCAGTGCTGAGCTCCATGGTTCAAAGTTCTTTACATTAATGGATGCAAAATCCGGTTATTGGCAGGTCAAGCTCACAAGAGAAGTAGCTTCATCACCACATTTAACACCCCTTGGGGGAAATATCGTTTTCTTAGGTTACCATTCGGCCTTAAGGTGTCATCCGACGTATTTCAAGAGAGACTCGACTCTATCCTAAACCAAGCTAAAGGAATTACAGGGATTGCCGACGACTGCTTAGTTACAGGATCAACATCACAAGATCACGACACCAATCTGCTTGTGTTACTGCATTTAGCCAGAGCAAACAACCTGAAATTCAACCCTAAAAAAGTGCAATTTAAAACCTCACAATGTAGATTCTTTGGACAGATGATAACACCAGACGGCGTCCAGATTGATCCTGACAAAGTAGACGCCATCGAGAACATGCCACAGCCCACAAACAAGCAAGAGCTGGAGTCATACTTGGGTATGATCAACTACTTGAAACGTCACAGCTATGAGCTTACTCGCCTGACACGACCGTTTGTTAATCTGATGAAGAAGCATGCAATATTCTCCTGGGAGTCACAACATGAGTCAGCATTCCAACAAATTAAGCAAATCATCGCAAAAGCTCCAATACTTTGTTTCTTTGACGTAAACGCTCCACACATCATTCAGACTGATGCAAGTTCAAAA
>KB312442.1:33673-51584 GCA_000328365.1 Capitella teleta | reverse complement strand
ATATGCAACATCGTGTAAGTAGTTAGAAGCATCCACGTAATCTTAACAAAATGCTTATCAAGACTCAGTTTATCAAAGACTCTACTTTGAAGCTGGAATTAGAGAGCGATCGAAATGCATTTCGGAAGCTGATTGATAACTCTCGAATTTGCTTCGAAGCAATCTCCGTTTGGTCACACTACGATAATTCAGCATGGTATTAAGACTGGACATCAGACCCCATCAAGCAGTAAGTTCGTCGACCACAGTTCAATATTCGTGCTGAGGCCGAAGCAGAAGTTGAGAAAAAGCTCAAAAGTGGGGTCATTGAACCTTCACGATTTTCATGGAGTTCCCCTATAGTGTTGGTCAAAAAGAAGGACTTCACTTTGCAGGCTTCGCAAACCTTCTCGCGAAAGCGATCTATGTTGGGTGGCATAGAAGAGACTGAAAAAGTGAGAATGCCCAAAAGTGAAACCCAAGTGGAGAGGACCCTTTCTTGTGAGAAGAATTCTTAACGATGTGCTGGTGGAGTGAGTGTGTGATTGAGGTTTTACGACTCCACCCAACCCATTCGGGTGATACGGGCGCCAGTGTGCTGACGGAAGTGCAGATTTCCTAGCGGAAATATTGTGTGTATCACACAGATCTGCTCAAGCATTGTTTCTCAATTGACCCGCCCGTTTGGCTGACCAGGATGCGGAGGTCTCTCCAAGCAAAGGAGGGAAGAGTGTAATAACGTTATGACTCTTTACATTGAAAACTGTTTGTGGTGAAGCTCGCCACGAACAGTGTCCAATGCCAAGAGTCGTTACATTTTACTCTTGTTAAACGCTAATATTGACGCACAACTCTTTATATCACTTTAACATGCCAGGAAGATTTGCCCTATTCCATTCACATAATAAGGAAAATTTGCCCTATTGGATGCATATAATAATGTCCTATTCAGAGTGTATACTAAACAACCCATGTCTTATGCATTTAGTGATGCAAATTCACAGGAGTGTGTTTCCGCTTTTTTGATTGAGTCAAACAAGGTTGTAGGTTGCCTCTTTCGAATGCTTAGCGAATGCATATGTGATAACCTGTTATTGATGTAAAGTAACATCCTTGTGGGCTTTTACCTTGATGGCGTGACCTGGCGTTGTGGCATACGCAGATTATATAACTTCAATTGTCTAAACAATACTTGCGACTGTTATCCCACTTCAACTATTAACATAAGAGTATGCTCCCGGAGCATGTAGACACTTCACAATCAATCAACACCTTCAAGTCTTGCCTTAATATTGCTTACAAACTCACCCACTGAAATTTACCCCATCCGGCTACTGCAGATTGTATCATACCAAAACCTCAAGATCCCACTTACTCCGCAATATTACCCACAACTTATTTAACCATTTACCTAATCTCATCGTAACAAGAGTCAATATAAGCCAATACCAGCCAAGACTTACTCCAAAATAGACCTCTTAAGTTCAAGTCTGGTCAAGTGTATAGTTTAATACTGAAAGAAACTATGCTAATTGTGAATAGATCAGCCTTAGATACCTTCACCCAAAGATAGTACAAGGTATTCTTTGTCGGGGCATATATTGATTTTCAGTCTGAGAAAATGTGGGTGACCGGATTTGCAACATAAAAATACGTAACTTACGTAATGACTTTAGGAGAACATCAACTTTTTCCGGGATACTTGCGCGTGTACAGTTAACTTTGTTTAAACTATTATGTTTATCATCTTATGGTTCCACACTTTCAAATTTAAAGTAATACCAGTGTGTGAGCATAATTATATAGACCAAACTCAATGCAGTGAATGCTTACCCTCTCTTTATGTAATAGCATATACTGTCTAGAAGGCTGCATAGGCATTTAATGTATCCAGAGCCCACTGGTAAGACTTCCTGTGGACACACTTTGGCTAATAAAACTCATGAAAACAATCTTATCTAATGGGTGTATGTTCATGTCTTTACATAAAGTTAACATCGAAACACACTGAATAATAGATATTTGCTAGTTAGGTGAATAGTTGAGTAAAACACTCGTCCGTTCTGCACTCATCATGAGCACAATATGATAAAAATAAGTTAAGGTTAAAAAAAACTTTCAAGAAATAAATGAAAAAGCGTCAAAATGAAAACCATTACGTAACACATTGCTGACGTTTTTGCTGATGGAAAAAAAAAGCTGATATCAAACAGTAGCAGTAGTGTGGAGACTTGAAATTTTTATTACACTCTATAGTGCCTCTCCTAATTTGAACTAAACCTAAATTACACGTTTTGAGACTACAGTATCAGTATCAAAATTTATGGAGATTGTCAATTGAAAATGATTTGAATGACCTTCTATATAAGAAAAAGTAAATATTTATTAGGTATACTCACGTGATCGCCAATTGTTTCAGTGGACTAGGTAGAATACGTCTTTCTCGAACTGAACATACAAGTGAACTGCGATCATATGGACTTATCGTCTCACACAACTATTGACATTCTCAAGAAATGGAAACCAACAAGAAATGTTCTCAAAATAGACCGATTGCAAGGTCTTTTTATGGAGCAGAAGAGATCGGTTTCACATAAGAAGCGCTCGATTCATCGGTTGGGTGTTCAACTCTTGTTGACATCTGGCTGGTTTGAGGTCAAAATGGCCCGTCACCCTTAAAGCAATCAACCATCTACAACGTCTGCATGAAATTGTATTTAATTTTGTGCAGGGATGCATGTAATGAGACCGAAATGTTGAAAATCTCATGCTTACAACATGATACATTGCTAATGCCAAAATTTGGTACTTGGTTGGACAAAAGTGACACTCGTTAACTGGAAGCATCACTTGTTCCACCCGTAGAGGTTCCATGCTCACAAAAAAAAAAAAAAAAAAAAAAAAAAAAAAAAAAAAAGCCCACACCCGCCCTGCCGTCCATATTCCAAGGGAAAATAATCGGCTGATGGTGCCTTTGCTAATCATGGAACTCTAGTGGCTGCAGATCTTGCGCCACATTTTGTGGCTAATAAATGAGGATAGCTGCTCTTCTACACGATGGATGCTACCACCTGCGGAGGCAAAAAAACACCTAGGCAGTGGAAAAGCACGCGAACTAGACTGAATAGTTATTATCTGAAATGGAGTAGGACACCTGAACTTAAACATATCATAAATATATCGAACACTGTATGTCTCCCTAATTAACAAATATTCTGCGATACAACATGCCAACTAGCTTACATAACAAGCACCTTCCCTAGACCCAGTCAATAATTTCAGACGATAATTCGGGAAACAATGACTCCGGCAACGAAGCGACCACCCTGCGTGGACCAATCAAGCCCAAGGGAATTTCATGTAACTCAAATTGACCAATTACTCACGACAATTCAATATTCACGAGACGCCTGAATCACCGTCCATTATCTTTGTCTTCATACTCAGATGGCACGGCATATTTTCTTGGCTGAGCAATCTCATTTCTGCGAGTGATTTTAGAACAAATGATGGGCGATATTTCTCTGGAGGATTATTGGGTTTGCCTTCGAGGGTTCGTAAACAGAGGGATACTTTCAGAGAAAAGCAATAAGAATTGTCAAATGCCTAACACTAAAAATCTCCTGAGTCCGACTTCAGTCTCAATGAAGACGCAAGATTTATGTCCTCGTGCCAGACACCCCCCATATTTCCAGATACGAGTCCATAACTTCTGACAAAACAGCACTATTTACAGGTCATCTACGTCATCATTGCAAGTGTTCTTGTAAGTGTAAGCCCTCATCCTCCTTCTCATTGCCGTGTCTTCCTCCACACCACTTCTCATTGATCTCCTAATATCCACCAACAGCTTAGACATTGTATCCTAATATTATATGAGGCCTGGATAGTTTCAAAAAAATGACTGTGCTGTTTTGAGCTCCATTCCCATTTTGTCGATGATATTATTGACACCTTCATTTTGTCCAGATCGATACAAAACAATCCGACACATTCTGGCATAAAAATGTTAATACAATCAAACATTGCAATTAATCCTCTTAATTACACATCAATGTAATCATTGTAATTGCTATGATTGACACTGCGCATTCCAATCAATATTCAAATTTACAGAGAGCAAAATAGAATTGATAATCGTCGTTTGACAACAGCATTCAATCTGACATTCATTATCAATGCAAATGGCGGCCATATTATACCCAACCGTATGATTACGAACTACAATGAAGTACAAAACAATCCTGATTTCCCTGAATTCGATTGTTCTAAACGAAACATTGAATCACGTCTGTGACTCACTCGGAACATTAACTAACAAAGAGCACTTCCATCTCACCTCGCATGTCACGTGTAAAGGGCGGTTTGAGCTTTTCTCAATAATTATATATTCTTATATTGAATGATGGCGCGGCTATCTCCGCTTAGACATAGAATGACTTGGAATGAATTAAATGTTGATATAGCTTCAGCTTATCTTAGTACCTTATTGTTTTAGACACGTCTAATTTTCCGGATGCGAGATCAAGTGTAAGACATGTTAGTCAAACGCACCCCTAGTTCGAGAAAATGCTTTTCACGATTCACATGTTGAGCACGCGTGGCATTGATATTTTTATTTATTCTCAGGACTTCCTATGCTGCATATGTTATTATTCGTAAATCAAATTCATATTCCGTCCCCATTGTGAGCCCAACAATCATTGCCTTCGTGTTATGGATTTCCTGCACAACAACAGCAATGTCGTTTCCGTCTGATTGAAGCGTTACCAGCGAGAACTCCAGGAAATGTCTCGAAAGCCTCCCGGGAGCCACAAGAACAGATTTTGACTACATGTACTGATGGGGTAGTATTGAATGTGTATGGATTTTGAAGCCTAACCTTCGAATAGTGGATATGTGTACTTGATTAACAATCGATCATCGTGTTACCTTGTCTTAGTTGTTCTTGTTATCCTTTTTGATGTAAGGGCGATGTGGAGATGAATACAGTATAGTTTGTTTATTTACCTCTTTCGTCAGAATAATTTGCCTTGCAAAGTGCTACGGCATGGTTGTCAATAAGTAGGATATTGCAATGCTTTGCTGATGTCCCGGTGATCACTAGAGGGTTGCATTAGGCGACAAGTAAAAGCAGTTTTAACTCCACGCGAGGCACATATGGGTTCAGCCTTTCATCAAACTCCATAGGGTTAATCTTGAGGGTCAGATAAGTACCCCGCTGCCGGTGATGGCTCTCATTATTTTGACAGGTATTTGCCCTGGATGGTTGCTAGGTAACGTACAGTGTCTAGCAGTGCAACGCATAACGACAAATTGCAGGGGTACAGAGTAATTACATTCACAATTCTAAAGCCCCGATATGATCTCGACCTGTGGACCCCCCTCCCCCTTCCTCCAACATCACAAGTACCAATGCATCACAAGTCATCTGGCCACACCGACCGCGATATATACGTTGCGGTGAGATAAGAAAAACAATTTGGGCAGCGCACCCTCTTGAATATCGCAATATAGCATGTTTATTGGA
The DNA here is from genome assembly GCA_000328365.1 of Capitella teleta. NCBI lineage: Eukaryota > Metazoa > Annelida > Polychaeta > Capitellidae > Capitella > Capitella teleta. The sequence goes on along the minus strand of KB312442.1, from coordinate 46,075 downwards.
TACTTGATGATGAAAGCATACAGCATTCGGATACTTCTGCAGGAGAGCACACGTTCATCATGTCACTAAAGCTAAACATGGAAACTCAACTCCAAAACCTAATCACCCGGTGTTATCCATGCATTTAACAGACTGTGCAGATAAGGCACATAAGTGTCTGGGTATCGTTGCACCATTAGCCATCAATTTATGGTAAATGAGTGTTTGTTTCAATCTCTTTTGAACAAATTGTTGCGGCGAACTTAGACTTAGCGTTTTTAGGCAATGGGGTTATTATTGTCATACCCCCTCGATCCCTTTTCTTTCAAATATTGTTTTGACAATCCGGTTGTTTTTTCTGCATGCCAACCTTAACGTGTCTCTCGTATTTTGTCCGCTTTTGTTTTGGGCAGCAAATAAGGGAAGTAAAGTGGAGCGATTTCCATCGGTCGTAGATGCATGGTCCTGTAAAATCAGGGCAATACATCTCCTGAGTGCCGACGTGGTTTTGTCAGCTACATGGAAAGGGTGGTCGCAATGGGATTCAATCTAGGCTGCAATCACAGGGCTCTGGTTTCAGTGGTGTGTGGCACCGGTTCTATATTGCCTGTTTGAATGTGTTTTATTGAATATTTTAGTCCCCTCTGTGGCCGACTCGGAAATAAACATGTCTTATGACCTACAAGACCCGCTGTTTTGACCTGGTCATTATCACCACTAAACATTAGCTTTATAATAGTCCCAAGAAGCCACGATCCACTCTGTCTGCCATTTGCATGCGTAATACATAGCCTGAGATAATGCAGCCACGTGTCCAAATGTAGAGACGTCTTTGTTTTCCTCTCTTTCCTGTTACTTCCATATTTCAAGGTTTCTTCGATTTGCTGGATCAAAAGTTGTTGTTGGCAACCAGATCAATTTATATTACTTTAAATTGATTAAGTTATCTCATCCTGCTCTTGGGGTATTGAAAAGAATACCTCCTATAGTATTATGAGTTAGCAGTGTGTGGATTGAAATTGTTTCTCTCTGTGGTCATTCTGTATCAAGGCCTTCACCATGTCTGGTAAGTTATTGGCATTAATAGGGACACAGTGAATAGCAACATTGCTCTATGTCGATTAGTTGTTCAGCTGTTCTGAACTACTGTATCTGACATTCGAATTGAGCAGCGGTTTGTACCAATTGCCCTTAGAATCAAGCTCTCTTGAGCCAAATTTATATACATGTATATTATATACTGTATATATATATATATACTGTATATTGATTTATTTCGCTAATATTTTTATCGCAATTGAAAAAAGGGGGACACATCTCTATTTGACATCAGTTAATGATTAGCAAACTGCCGGTATGATATCGTTATTGGATATAATATGTTGATTCATTTGAGAACCCACGCTGGTTGGCATCTGCTCTAATTACATATAGTACATATACCCTTTGTGGTATCGTTATTAATACAACGGCTTTGCACTTGTAATGCGATTACGGCCTGCAAAATAGCATGTATTGCGTAATTTATTTTCACTCGATCGCTTCCTCAGTAAACTGTTCAACGTTTAATTCTGTTTACGAGGTACACGCAGCCAAATGCGTATCAATGTATAAAAGGAACAAGGTTGTGCTGGTTATTTCAGTCTGCATGACAAAATGTGTTCTTTTATCCCCAACGACAAAGGTAACGGAACAGCCGATTAAAAATACAATAGCATCGTATACATGATATGAATTGACGAATTAAAAACATGCTATGCATATACATAAATACCTAGTTTGACATTCATCTTCATCATCAATCGTGACATTGATATGGTAAGATAAGGAGGCGCACAGATATTGCACAGGACAGGGAGTAAAGTCATTTTAGTAGCTGCAATAATTTAAGCCCCTTGTCACCTCCATTGCAATCAGCCTTGGAGCAACAAAAGTTGCCCTCTCTTTGGTAGGTCCTTATCAGAGACCTATAGTCCAATGCTGGCGTACCGATTCGCATCCGGGGTTATTGTGACGTTATGAGCAATTCTGGATCGGTTCTAGAGATCACTTTCAATCAGGATAAGCGGACTTGTGTGCACCATTGCACTATTCTTATTTGTCTTCCTTTGTTTTCCGAAAAAAAAAAAAAAATCGAAACGGATCGCTTAAATGTTGTGATGCATCAGTACTGTTTGATGCGCAATTGACAACAAGCGCTGCCTACAGAGCTGATACCATGACATGAACGGAAAGGGCATTTTCTTGCAGAGTGAGTCTACTGAATGTTTGCAATGCCTGCTGGATTCTGCTGCAAGCGACTATGCTGTACCACTGCTTGATTCACATTTCACTTTGGCGGCATCGGAGAAGTTAATCACTCTGAAGCGTGACTGAAATAGATTGGAATTCATAACCTGCAATTCTGATTTGAACCTGTGATCGTTGTGGAAAACTAACAGATGATACAGGATGAATTACTTTGACTAACAAATTTCAAGACTATTCTGACTAAGTTAGAAAGTCGTATTTTAATTGGTTTTGATTATATTCGCAGCGAACATTGTTTCAAAAGTAATATTTTCTATTTACAATAGAAACCAATGGAATCTAATCAAACATTAACAGCGGTCCTCTTTAAAAGTCCTATTGTATAGATCTAGCAGGATATAATGTACATCAATATTAACTGAGGGTGAATTCTCAATAAGTATGATCTACGAAGTTTGTTCAAAAAGTTATTAGCCTAACATAGAATGCGAAATACTAGAGATCTAAAATTTAGAGGTTAGATAGAATAACTATTTACAAGATCATACGCAGCTTTATTATTTCAATGGCATAGCTATTTATCTATACATATATATCTATTCATTTCGGGTGCTGAACGTTTGATTTGGTGGCCTTACGTAACACTTTTCCGCAACACCTGATCGCTGATTTTGATTGAGCACACTGCTTGTTTATCGGTGTTGCTATGGCGAAAATTAAATGGAATTCTCTTTGCAACAAATTTAGTTAACACGGAAATTGCGCTAGGGAGGTGCATTAAAAATAATGGCCCGTTTTCACTGTTCGATCAAAATGGACACGCATCCAATAGCAATCATTATTTTGCAACATATGTTAAATGTTTGTATTATGTGGAAAAGACATATATCTGAGGCATCTTTTGTTGCCTTAAAACTCTGCCTTACTGATAATATAGTGAGTGAGTGATTGGGGTTTTACGGCTCCACCCAACCCGTTCGGGTGATACGGGCGCCAGCATAATATAGTTTATTTAATATAGTTTATTTAATGCCGCTATACATGTGTGTCTGAAATCTGTATGAATATTTTAGAGTGACAACATATTATATATATTGATGCATAAATGAAGATAATAATATCACTCAATTTTAATGATTTGACAATAGTCATATTCCTAAAACAATATTATTAAATCCCAAATAAAAGACTAATTTTAAGTGGTGCTGTTTCGGGAAAATAGAGTATTGAACCCGAATCGTCTTGTGTAAAATTTCGTCAAAACGTAAAAATACCATACAAGGATTGCTGGAAACATTTTTACGGGACTGTAATACCTACTTTGGATTCAACAAATTCAATAAAAATAAGCATATGCATGCACATTAACATAAAAATTTCCCTGAAAATTAATTGCCGTCAGAGCGAATCACGTGACTTTTTGTGAAATTGCAATTTTCCTCTGAAATGCTAACATATATGTCAAAATTACGCTATAGTACATCGTTCACTCCCCCCCCCCTCTGCTTCAATGTCTCCCTCCATAATTATGTTCGTCCTTAACCACTGAACTCCCCTCAGGACACTAACCGATCTCACCCTTCAGGTGGGTGCTGCCATTCTCCAAGAGTTATGATTCTATATAACATGAGAGAATACTGTGCTTGGATTTAACCCATTAACTTGCAATCACCCTTAACAGTACGTGTGGAATATCACATTAAGTTCTCCTCAAAATGACTTGTACATTTGTGACTTGTACCCATTTTGCTCTTTCCCCGATGTTTAAGTTTCACCCACGAGATCCTGACCAATGAATAATAAAATATCACTGTTACTCCTTTATAAACCTCTAATCTCCTCTCTACACTCCTTTTTACTCTTCAACTCCGCACTCCACCCCTCAACACAACGCTACACCACAGGCACCCAGACACTCAGTCGGGATCTCTGACGTCGTCTTCTGTATTATTATAATAATAAACGTGGATATTAAATATAGCCCTGGGGATACTACAATATATTCAAGCCAACTTCCAACTTTCTGTGTTCACGCCTTTTATGTTAGACCGAGAACTTTTTGAACAACTTTCGTATACGTACAGGATTCTTTATCGCTATATTAGTTAGGGATGATAAATTATCCCTGTGTTGCAAAGCTTTATCAGTGATATCTGCAAGTCCAAGCAAATTCACGCGTCAACATTGTGTGCGTGTTTAATTAATAAAAGTATCTGTAATGTTTGACGAGAAAGCAAGCGATGGTACATCGTGGTAACAGGTTAGCACAAAACCAAACGACATCAAAGTGTGCATGTCAAACAGCGATGTGTCTAATAACAGATAAATGAGACACCATGGACAGGAGACTCTCGTAGATGTCGATGATTTGTTATATTTATGAGGCATTTCTGCTCTGAGCATGAAGCTAATAAAGTGGCGTCATTAACCAAACACAATCCTAAATATCTCTGGGGATTTACGCAAGGCGGAATCTGTTTCTATAAATACTATGCTAAAGGGTGCTATCTGCACTTGGTTCTTTAATTCTTCTTAGAATTCGAAGTATAATCATGTCTGGTCATTTGCCACCTGTCAATGTAAGCATAGCGCTGTACGATTCCAGTGCGTGTAATGTAACACACATGGAACATGTTTAAACGGTGCAATCGCGAATGAGATCAGGAAGGGCGAAGCATTCTCATCAAATAGGACACAGGAAAACTGCGTGCTAGGGACTAATTCACGGAAAGAAGGCTGATCATATTTAACGGGCTTTGACTACATGAGATGGTGACTCTTCATCCTCCTTTGAAGTCTTTTTAGATCATAGAGGATTACCATCCATCCTCAAACGTTTCACCTGGCAGAAAATCATTTCTGCGAAACAGCAAACATGCGGACGTGCTACCCGGAAGAACGTGAAGCCACGCGACATTGCATGCAAAGGTATCGCGTTCATCTTATTCACGATCCTGTTTCGCTTAGAATGCACGCATATAATTAGACTCGAATAAAAGTATATAGCTGTGGGATACGATCTCACTAGGTGTAAACCGGAAAGCTTCCTGGGTAACTGAGTACGAAAGCCTTGAGATATGTGAGAAAAGCTGTCGTCACCTTTTAGCACCGTGACATGAAATGATGGGGTTTTGTGGCTCCACCCAAACCATTCGGATGATCCGGGGGCCAGAATAGAGGGGGCCCGAGGCCGCTGTTTCTCCCTACTCTTATCGACAAATCCCTCTTTATTCTGTTCTTTATTCTGTATACCACCATAGACAGTAGAACACAGCGCCCGGCTTTGTTACCCAGTTGGGCAGCACTGCAGGGTCACCGAAGAATTATAATTATAACGAATTACGTTATTGTCATAATTATAACAATTACATTTCACAATCATAACGCCCGTGGCCTGATCTGGTCTCGAACCCAGGACCTCGAGCTCGGCGGCCGGCATAGGATTGCGGTCGGCCGTTCAAACCTACTGAACTATTCAGTGCTCCCCTTTAGCACCGTGCTTCAATGCAATACATACATGCAGAACACAAGGAAATCTAAAAGCAAACACCCTTTCCTTTGGCAAACGTCTCCCTTCAATTATTCTTGGGTAAAGTTAATAGCATGCATTTGCTTATATCGTTACCATCGTTACTATCGTTGCTATCGTTACCATGGCAATGCGTTGTTATATTATTTAGAACTGCCGTGTCACATGCAATGGCAGCTAACAAATCTCTCTGGATGTTAGTCTGAATCCAAGTTTCAAGAAGTGCTCAAGAAGGCGGAAGGTGGGTACACTTTATGGAGAAAAAGTACAGCTTTCGACATAATGCAATGTGATTTACACTAGAGAGTAATTGAATTTGCAAATTAATCACGTCCATGGTAACAGCACTTGATTCTGATCTCAACTTATTATCTGGCAAATTTTGATTTCCTTTTCAAAACAACGGTCAAATAACCAACTAAGCATTGATGTCTAGTACGCACTACACAGTGCATGCGAAGTTATCGCCAACGTGTATCAAATAACTGACCATTCCTGGTATGGATCACTGGTTGCGTAACCATAATAAACATTTTGCAATGCAATCTCATTGCTGTTCATTATGAGATTACTGTCGACAGATGGTGGATTACTATTACGTCATTGTAATACATACGTGCAGGATGAGGATGGTCTCTGTCTTCACCCATTCAGTCTCCTTCATTGCCAGCCAATACATCAAGGCAGCCTGATACAATCCAAGTTGGTAGTAGTTATTCACGAGCCACTGAATCGAAATGCCATTGTGCAGATCGGGCTGAGCGAGAGAGCAGGCTCTCGGGGCTTGCATGGTCAATTTTGATGTAAGCCACCTGAGCCCTGTCTTATTGGGGTTGGGTGAATAAAACTCCCCGGGTAATGATGCAATAGTCTACTATGGAAATTGCAAGCCATCGTGCTATGCTTCTCTGGTGTAACTGCTGTCTCCCAAGCTACGTTGTAAACGTACAAGTACTATGGAAATGAAAGTCTTTCAAATTAGAAATGCTAGCGGAGCGTTAGAACTGTTTTCAGACACTCAGCATACACATTTTGGGCATTGGATTCGTATATATTTAATATTTTATTACTCAATCACCGTCTAATGCGATTGTGTCGTAAATATTATATTATCAGGGTGTGATTGCCAATTTCGTGTTTGATTATAAAAAATAAACCATCACAAAATGACGTCAAAAACATAGTTTTTGTCTCTTCTACTTATACCAAGTTTGGTAAAAAAATAATCACGTATTTAACTACATTGTAGGCATGCGATGTTAATGTATTAATGCAAGAGTCAGGTACGTCTTTGTTGGAATCAATGAAATCATCAAAATATTGTCATCTTCATTATTATTATGGGGTGTTCTCTTGAAAAATGAATAATAATTGAATTCATCGCAATTTCGCAATATCAGGATACATCAGAAATTCGGAATGAAATAATTATAACCGAATCTGTCTCGGAAAATTATGTAACTCAATGTTGATGATACTCTACCCGTACTATATTGTTCTAAAATCATCTCACTGATGTCGAACTTTCACCTTGGTGTACCTATACGTATAAGTATAGCTATGCCCTATAGAGGGCATTAATTATTGTGCAATGGATAGTAATTACCTCCTATTTCCTCAAGGGGTTTCTCAGTTTCAATAAAAATGTAGGATAACATTACAACTTGTGATTATCACGTTCGATACTTCATATTAGAATTACAAGGTGATCGAAATTTTATTTTAAAATTACACGTGTTGATTGTGTTTCTACGTACAGTAAGACCACAATCCTCACGTGTTAAGGTCATAAAGAGCAATGCTACAACCGCAATATATAGTTATTAAAATGCGTTAAGACATGCCATGCATTTAATAATATACATTTCTGGGTATTGAGTACCACGGTCACATGATACCTGCTTAGCGCAGTGATAGAACGCCTTAACTTTGATCCAAAGATAATGGATTGGAATCCATTATCCCAGGGTGTCTTACATACAAAAGTACAGTCTCACTTTGAATTGGGTTCTGATAACCATTAAAATAAATGTTCGTTATTTATGGATCTAAATACGAGCTGCCCTCTGATCATATTTGTACCATACAAATGATTTATTTTCAACATATTATTATTTTATGAAATCGTTTAGATGCCTTGTCAACAAGTTGGTATCCAAATGGCAATTACCTGAAACAGGAGTGAAGTGCAGTTGCACATACCGAGGATTATCGAATTTGCCACCTTCAACAGTAAATTATCAATGACTACAATTATGATATGCAGGATAACAGTTCAAATTATGTGGCGTGATTGTAGTATTCGACATACCTTGTTTTTTTTTTTTTTTTTTTGTTTTTTTTTGTTTTTATTCTGCATTTCAATTTTCTATTGCCTTTGTTCAAGAAGCTGTTGTTATTCACAAATTATTAATGGGAGCAAAACAATATCACTTTATCCAAATATTTGGATTCACTGAGTTATTTTTGATTACAAGCTGAAAATCATTGCAGTGCATTATATCTTTAGTATCTTAGATTACATCATATTTGCTTTTGAATTTGCTTTCACAGACAGAAACATACCTTTGGCCTTTCCATCTCAGTTTTGCTCAATTAGTTTTCTGCTTTCAATGATTAACTAATTAGATAAAATTAAGCTCTCATTGCGGTTATAAGCCCGCGCAATCGGATATCCTTATAAAACTCAATCATAGAATGTGTATATTATTGTCTAAAATAATGACGTTTACTTCACGCTCCCATTCCTCTAAGTGAGCAGCTTTTCGCAGCAAATCGAGCAGCACCTACTTTGTTGCTTGGTTTGCAGCTGTTAAGCTCCTCTCTCCCTCTCAAAAGACTTACGCATTGATCTCCTTCGACGGTGGGTGGTCATTGCAGGCATTCGCGTGATAAGAGGGGACGAAAGGTTTGTTGCCATCCAGAGAGGCACAAGAGTCGACAGTTACTGCCCTTTTTACACTCCCTTGGAGCCTCTTGCGTCCAACATTTTTCTGATAAGGTCCGGGCTTATCGTCACCTCAGTGGGGTCCTCCATGGCTGTGTGATCTCTTCTTTATTGTTATTGCACGTCCCAAATGGTACAAATTGGCAGAGGTGTTTAGCATCACCCCCGTTGACGTGGTGTTATCATGAAGTATGCAGTAATTGAGTGTATAGCCAGAACTGCCAGAAGTGATCAGAAATTGATGAGAACCGTTGAGAAAATAATCTAATGGTTTATTCAAGAAACGCAGACGACCAACTTAATGACAAATACTTTTGTCTAACATGATGCAATATGCATATTCAGTGCTTGTATTTCGTTGTTCGCTCATCTATACTCTGATACAAAATGAAGGCGTGAGTCTTGCAGGATCTCTACTGCACCAAGGCCTCGCTCAATCACGGGCTAAATTGACACAGTTGAGCTATGACTTCGTCGGGTGGTCACTAAGTAGTCATCATTTCACGCATTTACATCGGTTGTATTGCTCAAGAGTGGACCAACATCCATCTCAACATCTTCGTCATCCTGCTCACCGCGCTTTCCTTCTTCTTCGTCCACCTCTTCTTCGTCGCACTTGGAATTTTCAAAGAGACGCTTGAGGTGTCTCCGCAGTGATGAGTCTCCCAGGACGTAGATGAGTGGATCTGTGAGTGCGTGAATGTAACTGAGGGCCCCGGACACCGCTTGAAAAATGACCCAATTCTGCAGGAAACTGACGTGCTGTGCGAGTAGATATGGGATGAACGACAAAGCAAATACTGATACCACGCTGACAGAGAGAAGCGTGACGTAAGCTTCCTTTGATTTGAATTTTTGACGTATGGATCCGTTGAGAGATGAGCTCCCAGTACTTGACTTACTTGATTGACTATTCGAGGCCCTGGATAAGCGAGCTTTGTGTCGGCGTACGACGATCAGTATGTGTCCATAGCAGTACACCATCGCGACCAACGGGAGAAGAATGGCGACCAAGTAGCCGAACAGTTTGTAGTTGCTGCTGTCCGAAAGCAGAGTGCACACACCTGATGTCCTAGACTGACCATAGCTGCCCCATATACCGAGCAAACCGACTGACATGACCAGGGCTAGCAGGGCACTGGACAAGAGTACAATCAACCATGTTTTGCGCGCGGATCCATAGCTGAAGATGTGCGACCCTGGGAGCACGACCGTAAAGTATCGGTGAAGGGCGATGTGCAGATATGCCATGATGACATTGCATTGCATGAACATGAAGAAGAATCCATGAAGTCTGCAGAACACACCCCAGTCGTTGTCTAATCCTCTCACCAAGTCGTAGATGTACACCGGGAGAACGTAAGCGCAAAACACGAGATTGTTCACACAAAGATTGAGTACGAGTCTGTTTTGAGTGCTGAACACTGGTTCATGAAGTCGTATCAAAAGCAGCATCATCATGTTCAGGCAGAACCCGGTTGCCGAGACTGCACCGGCGAACGACAGCCGAGTGATCACGTACTCGGAACATCGGAACAGCTCCAATTCCCCATGCACCGCCAACGTTGCGTTTCTACACATCTCCTCCATTCTGCGCTCCCTCCGCACTACGCGGGTCGCTTTTATGCCTCCATGGTTTATGGGAAGCAGCGGCGCGTGCGCAGTTCTTACACCCGGAGGCCCGTCTCCAATCTGCTGTCATCTGCAGCACAGACCGCAGACCTTCGTGAGACAAGATGGCTACTTACTATGTCATGCGGATGACATCGCACTATAGGAAAATGCACTTACAACGCTGCGTATGCTTGAAATATAAATTCGCATATTATATATTGCCTTCTACAGACAGTTTGACCGACTGGTTTTGATCGATGCTGCTGTCACAAAACTCATAATAGCGAGCACCCCATTGTGCAATGTGCATGTTTAATGTATGTAGATTTATGTCATTGGCACAAATAAGCATAGTGAACTGACTGACACAGCTTCATTACACACGCCGTTTCAACCCAGTTTCCCTGCGGATTTGTCAGAGATGTTCTGCCGATACCCGTGGCTTCTTTGTGGGCATCCAATGATATTTCCGGTTCACAGAGCATAAGATATCATGCCATAGGCCAAAGTTTTTTGTTCTCCTGTGATCGTATTATCAAGGGTCAGGGCCGTCTAATGCAATTGTGGTCTCATTGTCAATGCATGACCTCCTTCTTGGCTCGTTTGCAAAAGTGAACAATGGAAGTGCTTCTTTTTATCATCTACACTTCTATGGTAAAGTAACGAGACTGTGGGTACAATAACTAACAATGACGCGGTGATGAGATTAACTACACATACAGCAACACCAAATTAACTGCAACAATATTTCAGTTATTATATGAGTCAACACAATTTCCTCTCCTACATTGCCCCGAGAACGTAGGTTCCCATATTTCATAGCCTTTTAAACCTCACCCTCATCCATAATGGATTTACCCCCTCTCCCTTGCCTTCACTGAGGAGGCTGATAGATCCCCTCTTCCGCTCGACAATCTATCCCCATTATATCCCTGCACGGAATTCAAATCATCTTTTTGTCTTCCTTGTTTGTTCGCATTTTTAGGGCTCGCTTCCTGCCTGCCCAAGATACTTTACAATTGAACACAATGCTCTGTATACTGTAGGCATTCAGTTTTAACGACTTTTTCTGACCTTGCATCGGGTCTCTGAGGTTCCGGAACATTGAGTGCTTTGCGAAACAAACATAACGAGACCAAGGATCTCTGCAAATTTTATCATTGTCTTTACATTTCAGAGAAAACCGCTGCTTGTTGTCGAGTGGTCGTTGAGTATCACTGAGCAAGCAATTCAACGGAATATTATTCGAGTTGCTATGGTAACCACTATAGATTCAAAAGCAGGTGACGTCATAGTTTTCGAAGTACCTATTGACTCAAGTTTTCCTTTACTCATCTGTCAATAAACTGTTCCATTCTGGAAACCACTTCACACCACATGAGCACGTGAAGTGCTTTGAATCACGCCTCGAGTGAAAACATGGTACAACACGATAGTCTTGAAGGGAATTGAGTTTGGCGAATGCGAATATACAAGTCCGTTGAAAGCGGTGGGTTTTCACGTAAACTCCATACGCTGCATGTCTTAATGGGATTTCGTTGGAATCCTCTGGAAAATTACGTTGTTCCTCACTTCTGCAAAAGAAGAAGGAAAAAAGAAAAACCCTCTGTATGCAAAATTTCACAATTCTCCGAGAGAATAATGCGTTCATGCGCGCAATGACATTAGATCTGTACGAGGCCGAAGGGCGTGGGTGATATTGACTTTTACTCTGCCTGAAATGTACATTCCATGTCGCTGCATGCTAAGTCATTCATCATACGATTTCGCTAAATCCTCTTTCTATCCTCATCTTGCAATATGAGCATCATAAAACAACCGAATCAACTTCATCGCAATGTTTTATGAGAAATGATTGCAGAGCATTGCGATTGCAGTAATTCCTCTGCTCTTGCCTGCTCTTTTTGTTGGGTTGAAAATAGAATCAAACCGTTCATGTCTGCTACTTTACTCGTCCTAGATTTCGATGTCATTTGCTTTACAAAAAATGTCCGATTAAATGATGCATGGGTTGTATATCGATTAAAAACAGAAGATATTGTATAACAATACGTAGGGATAATAGCTTCAATGAAACTATTCT
>KB312442.1:0-33462 GCA_000328365.1 Capitella teleta | reverse complement strand
CATAATATATGATACAGTTTACCTGATAAAATAATTATAATCCTGGATATTATAATTAAGAGCCAAAGCTGGCTCACCCTGGATGGATAATTGAATCACTGAATCAGTGATTTGGATTTCTGGTGATATCATCAACCTAGTTGAAACGGTTTAACTGTCTCCATGCGCGACATACAGTAGGAGTCAAAACTATTTCCACAAAATGTAACTAATTTTAAAACACCCCATGCTCAGACACGAGCGGTTACGGGGTCAACAATATAAATAGTAAAGCAATATTCAAATTAAAAAAGTATGAAACACATGCACGAAAAAATAATCAATTTATCTCTGCTACTTTTGAGGCATTTCATAAGAATGCAATATGTTTCACATTAAATATTAATCCAATATAATACGTAAGCCACCCAAATTTATACTATTCGTTGATAATCATAACAAACTCCAGTAATGGAGATTGGAGGCAAAATATTGCAGCCAGATGAATTGGCACCTTTGCGTGGAAATATAATTACGATGAGTGTATCACTTGTTCATGAAGCAACAATGGAATTACACCGAACCAGGATGAATAACGAATATTACAGTGTTTTAAGACACAATTAATCCGTCTCTCCACAGTAATATACAGGTCATTGTAAAATCGACGTCTTATAAAACTCTTGTTGTTCCTGGCCAATCAGATAAAGAGATCCGCCATATTTTGGTTAACTTATTTCTTGAAAACCGATGCGCTACTTGTGCCGGGTTAACTAAAGTTAGAGATTATATATCCTAAATTACAGCCGGAAATTATGAAATCGGCCCTGAGCTGTTAATTTATATATAGCATATACATCCCGTACACGGTTTTACTCTCAATAACCAGCCAAAGTAGCATGACTAATATTTTCCCCAATCGATATGCATATGACCTTTCATTCTTGATGCAGAGTGGGTGATTTACGCCTGAGATTGGCAGATCATATCCCACCCTCTGTGTGAGCAGGATTCAAAAGTGGCTGATCCATAAACCGAAATATCAAACGTTCACTATTTCGCCTTTTTATGCATTCACATTACGCTGCCTAGTTTGTATATTTTAATCATTTAACGGGATTAATCGCCCCATTATGAGTAATTACATATTATCAGCGACTGCATAAAAAAGATTAATTGCTATTTCCGTGCAATACAGGTAGTCTACCTTTGCATTATTTGAAGAGTCTAATAGCAACATCCTCATCCTGGATATTGAAAGTGGTGCAATGAATCAGTAACTTTTTTGTGCACTAATATAGTTGTATACATATTTTGATGTGCTTTGAACCATATGTCCAATATAACGGCACAACCACACTACGAATGATTCTGTTTGACAACATAAATACAGCCACAACTTAAAAATCAAGCTACACATAAACCACACTTTGAACAATCCGAATATGATTCTAGATAGCAACTCTGTCTTTGCCATGCTAAACTGATTATTAATTTAATCTGGTCTTCCCGTTGATCCGGTTATTTTCATAGAACCGATGAGGCCGGATAAGGGACAAGACTAATATTCTACAGGCTATGTTGCTTTAGGTATTTTCATTCGAAAACCATTCCTTCAAATATATATTCAATAATTCAAATTAGCTAAATCCTTTGTTATCAAGCAATATTTATGCGAACGTAAACAGTGAGCCGATGGCTCGTTTGCATAATTGTGACCCTGTTGATAAAACTAATGATGCAATTGGTGAAACCATTCAGGTAACCGCAATGTAAAATCAAATTGTTGGGACATTTATATCGATCTGCTATTTTCGATACACGGGCTTGTTTCCACTGATGCAGAAACACGAATCAGACAGCTTTATGGAAATATTGGAGACTCAAAAACCATTAATATTTTACTGCTGAACATTTCGGCAAAATTTACACCTGAAGGACGTGTCAGAAAGAGTTATTGGATTCCAAATTATGAAAATTGCAGAATAGCTAAGTGCAAAAAGTACAGAAGCCGAGGAAGGAGGGATGTTGATGAAAGAGCTAATCGATCCAATAGTCTCTGTAAATCCATTGCAGCCGCTATGGATTTACGCGTTGTTTTGACGGCAGATCAAATACTTCCTCCATCGACCTACGACTCAGCAAACTTTCTTCAGATTACCCATATTGATCCGATAATAGTTGTACCCAGGTACGGGGTCACACAGCGATCAACCGGTCGCGTACAAGCTGTCGCTTTTCCAAGGTGTGCTGATGTAACGACGGTGAATACCATGACCGTGTAATGACTGGTCTAACCATCATCCGTAAAAGTGATCGTTAATCAATGATCTGCAACATGTGTGAATGCCTGATTACTGATACGTGCGCTGTCCCTTTGTCTTATAATGGTTAAATATATTCATCATTTGGGCGGATGCACATTGCAAATTAGAACTGCAAACGCTATACTGAAATGATGGCTATAATGGTGACTAAAGCTTCTTATATAAACCAACATTGCTCCAAGGGGAAATTTGTTCAGTGACTCTGCGTAAACATTTAGGCACATTTAATGTTATTCTGAGAAACTCAGTTTATATTAAGCACTCTTTGAAGTTCCAAACAATTGGATTGCATTTTCGGATGGTTGATTTGCATTGTTTAATGCTTCGTAATGCACATTTTACTGGAGGCAACAGGGGGTTCGTTGTCGTGGTGTGTGCGTTGCTATTTTAGGCTAAACATCTTTCGATCTTTCTTCTCGGGTTCGATTTCATATTGTCATGCGTGATGTCATACAATAAATTATTCTATTGTTAACAATGGGAGCGGTGGAGTGAGAAGATCTTTCAGCAGTTCTCACAAAAGAAACCTCGCCCTCTTATACTGTTTCATGCTATTCTATCTGAGTTATAAAGTGGTTTATCCTTTTAGCAATTTACCAAAAATTACTTTGAAATTCCTATAGATGCATTTTTTTTGTTTTTACTCATTCGTTATTCATTTCATGGAATGCATCTATAACATTTATATGTAGCCTTGACCACACATTGAATGTGTATGTTGTAGAGCCTATTGATCTATTCCTTCGGCTATTTTCTTTAATTGGTTTGAATTATGTAGCACTATTTGTTGATTTTGGTATCCATGATGTGTACTGTTAATTTGAAGATTCTGACATGCTCTTATCCTGACTAATACTTAATAAATTTACTGCACTCATTAATAAGGTGCGTGTAGAACAGACGTTTGCTATCACAAGCATTTATTCATGATAATTACTGATCAGATAATGGTACTACCAACCTTTAGGGTGAGAAATACACAGCACTTAACCTGAGGTTGTACTCCCCCATACAATCACGCGTAAAGCACTTCGTAAGAGAGAAAGAACACACAACGCCCAAATAATTGTTCCACGTAATGGTATCCTTGAATCCTGAAACCGTCCTCGAGTTTCCCATGTGGTTACATAGTCTCACATATTTAATAATACTGCTATTGATTTATCCAACGCGCATGTATAGTTATTATTGCAAATAAATTAGTATCAATTGTGATGATGTTACTGAGTTTTATGACTTCATTCTTGGAAAAAACACGCCCTTGGCTGAGAGGCATATATAACAATAACAATAATGATGAAACGTTCTAGATGCTTTTATTGTGAAATAAAGAGAGTCCCAAACAGTTTAACAATTGTGCATTTAAACGGTTATCTGCAGTTATTATTTGATGGTTTTAATCATCTAGAAATAGAATCGTCTAAACACTAATACATAGTCAGAGTCCGTGGATGGAGTCGGTTTCTCTACTTCTCATCACCACCACTACCATTCTCCCCTCCTCCTTCTTCTTCTCCTGATTCTCCACTTGATCTCCCTCCTATTCCAAGTAGGTTCTTAGCCCTACCCCAAATGAACTCTACAATCTCATAATCATTGGATCTGGCGTGTGTGTCCTCCTTTACCGCAGCAAAAGCGTCGCAGATGATTGTCAAGAACATGCTCATGAGACCAATCTGTACGACAGCCACGTACATGAAGAAGAAAATCGGACCAAACGGATTGGCCATCCTCAAATCATCGAAGCTGAAACTGCCAAGGGCAAACGCAAACAGCGACTCAATAGTGGCAATAAACGAGGAGTAATCACTCAGTGATGAACCGAACAACTTGTACGCCATCATACAGAAAGCCATGTAGTAGAGCATGAAAGTGACGCTGAAGATCTTCAGGTCTTTGATACAGTATGCAATTGTTTCTCCCATCATGCCCATACGACGGTTAAACTTCAGCATCTTGATGAACTTAACAGTGGTCAAAAAGACCACGATAGCCAAAACAAAGCCAAAGATTTCATCCCAAACGGAAATGGTCACAAAGTTCACGTACTCGCCTGCAAGTAGAGGGTTGCATTAGGCATAGTCGTACTCACTTAAACTTGGTACTCACCAGATCCGGTCTCTTCCAAAACACTCATTGCTGCGGCTCCAAAGACTTTTTTCATGGCGTACATAATGATGACTATGACACACATGATGAGTGTTGCGAACTCCAGCAAGTCCCATGTGTCCTTGAAATAGCCCCACTTCTTCTTCTTGATCTGTCTCACCATATGTGTGAAGAAGTATATGGTGAAGCAAGCGTACATGACTTCAAATAGTATGACAATAATGCCAAAGGTTCCCACATAACTCGACAAACGGAAAACCTGCAATAGAGACGGTATGATTAGGTTCAATAATATTATCTTTCAAGGTCAAAAACAAACCTTGACTTCAGTCTTGCTAATGGCACCTCCAGTATCCAAAAACTCCAGTAACAAAATAACAGAAGCAAAGAGGTTCACATTGGCGTTGTAGAGAGTGAACTCTACGAAGAGCCCTCTTGTGTTGGGATCCACCCATCCAAATTCTTCCAGTTCCTTCAACATGATCACCGTCTTTTTTGGATTTCTAAGGAAGCTGAAAGTATATCCGCCTCCTTTGTAGTTGCTGACTAAACCAAGGTATGGCGCACTCTTGAGCTCAAACGAATTACGGTACACCCAAGAGCTTGTTTCCATCTCATCGGCATCAATTGTTCTATTGCCTGTTGGACGTTCCCAGCCTGGAAGGTAATCTTCCACGTCATCGTCAACCCAACCATAACTTGACCTGCAGTGTTTGATGATTGGTCGGAATACTTGCTCCACTTTGCAAGAGTCTGTCAAAAAAGAATATATTATTGGATGCGTCAGAAGAATGTAAAATATTTACTATCTTGGATTCGCAGTTGACGGAGTCTGGCAACTCCGACTCTGATGGTATATCGATCATCAATCTGCAGTGCTTCGTCCCAACTGAGTGGTTTGCCATTGTACCAATTTGATGAATACATATTGGGAATCAGAACTCCTTGTGTCCATGCCCAAAATGACTCTGGTTTGGTTATCTTCAAATAAAATAGATTAGATGAGGCCTTATTCTAAGTAAATGTATTGCACATACGCCAGTAAACGATGGTGAAGTGTCCACAAAAGTGTTTTTGATATTCTGTGCCAAGATGAAGGAATTTGAGTCCCTCGTCTCATAAGATAAGAAGAACAGCACAAGGATGAAAAATACATATACGACGCACTCCTTCAGAATAGTCTCCATGGCCATTTCTTTCATTCTTAGTTGTCGTGCTGCTTCCAAAGACTTGGTGTCAGGTGGACCAATCTCACTGGCAGCCATCTGTCGCTTCTTGATCATCTCTGATATGACATATGGATAAACCTCGTTACATTATCCATGTGTGTGTTACCTTGTAGATCGATTTGACTCATAGTGAGAGGATCATTTTTGCTGTTAGTGGGAACATTTCCATCATCAAAGAGATCTTCTTCCTCGTCAGTCTCCGGTTTCTTCATAATAATCGAGACGAATGCTGCAAGGATAAGCACCTGAGAAGAACGAGATAAGTATTGAGGCTGACAATAATAAAATGTGAACTTACCTTGGCAGGTTGCACAACGATTACATTCTGGAAGAATGAAAGGAAGAATGTGGTCAGCCAGTCAAGAGCCTTTTCACGTCCCCATTCCATGCTGTACAGAATGGTGAAGAACCCTGAAGCAATGATGCTAAGCCACACCACTGAGGTAGTAGAGTATTTTAAAACTTGAAATATATGAGTGTATTTGTTACTAACGTGTCCATGCAATGTAGTTGGTCCAATACGGAAAAGTCCCGGCTTTTTTCTTTTTCATTATCTTCTTCATTTTCTCGACCTCTGGGTCCTTCGTCTCATACTTTTTGCCCAAATGTGAGTTGATGATGTTTCGTACACTTTCCTTCATCTTGGACATCCTTGATCGCTTGACGTTGTTCCACGGCACGGATCCCCCGTTCACGGATCTCCAGTGGAACTTTCGGCTTGACAACCTCTGGTTGTCCTGCTGCACTGTGTTCGTCTTTGGTCTTGCCTTCCGGAAAATTGTCACGATAATGACAGACGGTGGAAGAACAATTGCAGTTGTCACAACGCTGATGAAAACTTGGTGGAGCGTAAAGGTAATGGGACCAATGTGTAGGGCTTGGACCTCTACATCACGTTCATCAGTCTTGAAGAACATACAGTTGGTGATCATGGTCAGGAACAGAAGAGAAACGCAGCAGGACACTCGCTGCACACGAGTGAAGCTGCTCCGAGTCGGCCGAGAGACAATGCTGACCCACATGTGGTCATTGGTCAGTTTCTTGCGGAATGAAGAGTTGAATAGATGCTTGAATGCGCTGAGGTCATGCGATGTAGCCACTGGAATAATGCGCTCCACTTGTCCGTCACCCTCTTCAACAGCTAGCCATTTGTCCAGTAAGAAGTAGGACCTGTTTTAATTTTACGGAACAGTTATCTTATTTGATTTTTTTTTTTTAAATTAAAAGTAAATTATAAATGATTGTATTGAAAAATCATAATTTAATGTTGAGGTTTTAGGATTGAATTCAATTAGCTACGGATAAAAGGTAGACATTGAGGCCAAATAAATAAAAACTTACTTTTGTCCAGTTTGCAAGTCTGTCAGCTGCACTTGATCCAAATACCAGCCCTTATTCTTCCCTTTGCCAGAATTGTCATGCCAGATGCGCAAATACGTCAATGGCCCCAAACAGTCCTCAACACTCAGAACGAAGTTATATATACTTCCAGATGGGAATTCCTTTAAAAGAAACAATATCTCCTTTTTAATGAATATTCGGAAGAGGGCGAAATACCTTTCTCTTGCCATCGTACAGCCTTCTCACACCGGTATCACTCTCATCACCAGAAAGTATGAAGCTTATTTTGGACTTGGTGCCTGCCTTCTTCTTCACCTTAGTGTACACAGAAACCTGGTAGTGATAAGTGTCTGTTGGCAGGTTGTCTTCTAGTGGAGCTGCTCCCCACTGTTAAGAAAGAGTTACAAACAAGCCTTAAGTTGTACCGCAATACCTTGATCAAATCTTTTTTGTCTTCTTTGCGTGCCCATATCAAAACCACAATATAGAGTATCAGGGAAAACACGACTGTGAAGAAAACTGGCAAAGCTTCCATAAAGTTGTCCAAGCTGAAAACTGTGGCAAAGTTGATTGTGTTTGGTGGCACGACCATATCGCCACCAAAGGATGTCAAATGATCACACAAGCACAATGTTCGCAATGGGTTAGAGTTGGCGGCCACCTAAGACACCACAAAAACATTGTTCAGTTACATTAGACTATACAAAGCTATGAATAGCTCACCTTGCACCCATCACTTGCCCAAGCTTGTTCTGCCTTATTCCAGTACTGGCATTTATGGGCATATGATCCAAAGTTATATGTGATATTGCGCTTGGTTTCTTCTCCCAAAAACAATCTAGCAGCTGTAATAAGGTGTGAATCAATAATATTTGAAAATATAATAAATCTACATACTTTTGGCTCTGATTCCAACAGTGTAGTTGCCCGCTAGCTCTGTGATATTTGCTGGAACTCGGATGGTGTATGCATAGTACTCATCTGGAGTTTCAAAAATGTCAAAGGAAACCGAATCTGGCGCATACGTTGGTGCCAATGTCGGATCTAGCTTTGTTGTGTTTCGTCCTTCAGTTCCATTAGTTGCAGCTCGTTTTTGACGTACAAGCTCAGTAAAGCCATGTCCAGCAAACTCCGTGAAGAAATCACTGCGTGTGTCATTTGCTAAGTCTTCATAAGACAATGCAACTTCGTATGAATCTTCCAAGTTTTCTGGCTTCAAAGTAATGTAGAGTACACTTCCATTCACCGTTATCGGAATATCCTTGTAGTACCAATCTTGGGACTTTGCTTTGGAGTCCACAAATACAGTCCCGACTTCAGTTTTGAAGTTCTCGGGTTTTCCTGAAACAATGCTGTTGGTGAAACTCATTGATCATTAGCTAGTTGACGACCGCACCTTTTATTTCTATCACAATAGGGCATGATTCTTCAGCAACCTTTTGAGATTTTCCACTCATACTGATTTCCATTGTAGCTACCTTACTGTTCATATTGTCACCATCAAATGGATTTTTTGTGTCCATATTCTGCCAAGGAATTTATACCATAAATGCAACATTTTATTCAATTTACCTACCATAATTGAGTTCTCTGGGGACATTGTCTCGACCATACTGTCAGGTAGACACATGTTGCCAAACAAAACTCCATGCTGACAAGCCTCGTCAGCGATATCTTCGTCTCCAAAGTCATTACATGTGTAATCCATGCCCATTTTTGCAGCTCGCCTTTTCCTCCTTCGTCGACGTCGCTTTGATGTTTTGACTGTTTATGGTAAGCATGCTCAATCAGCAAGATCAAACTTTCAAAAGTAGTCAATAGCAATAGAGACTGAGAATCGTCAATCACAGGGACCAGATCGATAGTTTGATCATAACGTTCAACTCACTTGTTGTTGAGTCCATCTTCTGGACTTGGAGATTCATTGAAGAAATAGTTGTCACCTTCCCTTCACTTTGCTTCCCACCAAGCAGTGATCCCATTTTGCCAACTGAACCCATTCCCTTGTCTGCAGTCCGTAAATCCTGTGAATCAAAACTTGAGAAAACCTACACCATGCAGATGAGCAAAATACACACCAGAGCTTTGGCGGCTGCAGCTTCTGCATCAAGCATGGCATCATATCTCTTTTGAATTTCTTTCACATCATCTGGAGGTTGTATATTGCATTCCAATTCGTCCCATTCCAAGCTCTTCCGGTATCTATGAGTGCACTCATTATGACTGTTGAAAAATGGTAAGTTACCCACATTTCACGGACTGCTTTGGACTTAGGTTCAATCCATTTGCACATGCCATAAAGTTTTTCACAGCATGTCAATTCCTCCACCGGTTCCTCACCCAACTCAATTGACCGCCGTTTTCTTCGCTTTACTTCAATAGGGTGAACTGTATTGTCTTCCTTGAATGGAATGACTTGAGATGCTCCAGTACCCAAATCTGCACTATAATGATGCACTTCTATTCTTAATGTAAGTTTTTGTGATTACTTACTATTGAAAAGATCTTCAACCTTGGCTTCATCAGCTGTGTCACCTAGGGCAGTTGCTGTGCCTGCTGCATTGTCTAAGCTACCAGCAGCCTTTTCCTGTTATCAGAATAAAAGTACTAAATCATAATTTTAGTTATCAAATTTAGGCATTTACCTGGCCACTGGGTACCATGTTGTCTTTATTCTCACTAACACCACCCACTACACCAGTTACATCCATGACTTGGTCATAGTTCTGGGCATAAACACCCAGAAACTCTGTCTTTCCCATAAGTTTTGATACAGTCTGGAACAAAAGATATATAGTAAGATGACTATAGTGACTAAAAAAAACCTTACATTTTGAACTTCGCCACCACCTGGCTCAGCATTCTGTGTGAATTACATTATAAATAAGTATTTGTGATGATCAAAGCATTTTACCTTAATGTTGTCAGCAACCACTCCACATACCATAATGCCAGCCCCAGGGTCTTTCTTCATTTGTTCTTCAGTGAGGATGTCTAAGAGGGCATCACTGTCACTCAAGTCAACAGACATCACTCTGATTGCAGCCATTGTGCTAGCTTGTCTCACATCTTTAGTAACCACCAGATGGAATGTGAGATCTTCGTTCTCCTTGATACGCGTCACTCGAATATCATGATCGTAAACTTTGACAGTAGTGTTAGGCAAGAAACATCCGTTTTCTTTCGAGTCCAAATCAAAAACATAAACACTCTTGTCAAGGTTCCTTGTTTTGGGCTTTGATCTTGCAACAAGTTCACTGAGAGTTAGAGACTGCATCTCCTCCTGGATAGAACTTTTGAAGCAAAACACGTAGGATATAAAACCGGTTCTGTTATTTGGTTTTGCAACGTCTGGATCAGTGGATTTCGATATGTCAATGGATACTGCTACTGAGTTATTGTAAACTTGCAACTCTTCGCTTCCTCGGATTTCAGCCAAAAGTGGTGAAGGCACTACATGGAAGTAGGTGACCACTGATGCTGATCTGATCAGAGTTGGAACAGTATTATACATTTCTGCATAGCTATCCGTTTTGCTGATCTGAACACCCTCTCCACCGCTGCCTTCTTCGCCTGAGTCTCCAGACTCATTTGGGATTTGCCTCTGTCCCTGATGTTCCGTTTTTGCTAAACGTAACCAAAGTGTTGCAGTCATTCTATGAACTCCATATGAAAAGGTTCTACCAGGAATCCTCACCTGAGTCCCTTTGACCTCAGTGCCACAAAAGTCTGGAGAAGGTCTCCACTGATTGTGTACTGTTTTCCACTCTGGGCGCCAGGTCACATACTCTTGGACAGAGTATCCGTCACTTGCTGTACACTGAATATCAGATGCCCCACTCAGGACGATTTCATCTGAGCGGAAGTGGGACTTCATGTCATCTTCTCCCTGTCCGTCCAAAGATAGCTCTATGACTTCGCAAGCAACACTTGGACCTTCAGGCTCAACAATTGTAATCTCAGGACATAGTTCAGTTGCAACATTGTTGAAACAGTTGGATACGTTAGCTGACACATGGAACTTCCCTGACTGCTCGTAAATGTATCTAAGTGTGATCACATCATTTGGAATGGAAGTTGGAGAGGGAGCAGTTGGCAAAGGTGTCGTTCTTGCAAACATTGACTCATCCAATTCTCCTGAGAAGTCAATGTCATAGTCTCCAGAAGATCCGCTAAAAATATCGTCCATGTCCTCAAAGAGAGAGCGCCTTTTGCGAGAACTAGAAGACATCCTCTCTATGATGTAGCGTCTTTTTCTGCTGGAAAGTTGCTCCACTTTGCCACTCGATTCATCGTCTTCTTCCTCTTCATCTGCATCGTCATCATCACCAAATTCTGAGTCATCATACCAGTTAGCATATACCTCGGGATATTTTCTGCAATCCTTTCTTGTATAGGTATCTGGATCATTGTATATGATTCCACCAAGGCCATCACCCATGTCTACTACGAGGTAAATTGCTGCTCCTCGGGGTACATCAAAGTGAAGCTCGACTTCTTGTCCAAGTTCAACATGGTCATGCATTACTTCGATGTCCACCATGGTCAAGTTCTCTCCGACTTGATGCAAACCGTACACCCATTGTGAAGAAATGTCATTGAACACACGAGCCCTCACTCGGTAGATACCATACTGCTCGTAAGTGTGCTGATGCTTCAGAGGTATATTTTGGCCACCGTTCGTTCCCAATACGACCACGCTTGAGTCTTTCCCATCATCATAAAAAAATTCGATGCTGACTCGACTAGAAGACGGTAAGTGCTTGTCAATCAAGAATGTAAACTTAGTAGGCTGACCGAGAGTTGTCTGATTGGCTATGTGCATCTCAGCTGTTTCAATCTCTCTCTGCGTTTGAATACTCAAGATGTCATAACCCTCGCTGATGTCATTCACCAGGGTGAAAGTGACATCATAGTCAGCCAGTTTCTTATATTGGTGAGTTCGCAGAATGGTGTGTGGCTGTTCTACGTTGTGTAAGTACAGCTGTTCACTATGACCATCTCCAAAATCAATAACTGTGTGCACATTCGAGCCTTTTCGTACAATGAATTCGAATGTGATGTTTTGGTTTGCCATGGCATGGAGAGTGCTAGCGCTGATGCTAACTCCTTCGATGGCCCTCTGTACATTGTATGTCTTTTCAAACAGTTTACGGCTATTAGATGATATTTGCAGAGCGTGTTCTCCAATGGTCAATGCTTCTTGTTTGATGACTAATTGACCACTTTGGATCCTATAGCTCTCTTCCTTTTTCAGTCTCACTCCACCCAAATCAACTTCTAGGCTATCGTCCTGAGCTCCATGCACATCAACTTCAATTTCCGTGTTTTCTGCCAAGGTTACATACTCATATTGCCAAAGAGGATTGGCACTAATTGCCTTGTAGGTCGAGCTTGTTTCTCCAGCTTGGTTTGTGCAAACCATCTGCACCTCGTATATACCAATGAGTTCATACACATACTGCGTTATGTAACTGGCCACGAAGTTGTGGTTCTCCACATAATTGGAAAATGAGGCTGGATCTTTACCATTATTTGATAGGAACGAGCACGTTGCTGGTTTTGTACTGAACCCTGACAAAGCAGCAGTCACTGTTCCTGGTTTTTGGTCATAATTTGGATAAACCCAGATATATTCTGGATGTGGAACAACTGTTTCGTCGACTTCTTCAATTGTTAATATTTCTGTTATCTCCTGTGTGGAGGTCAGTGTTTCTGCTCGGATGATCACTGTGTACTGACTGGCTGTCGCGTAGCTATGCCCGATGTACATGTCTTTGGTCCGAATTTCAACACTGTCACCAAATTGAAAACGGAAGGTGACATCAGTTGTTTGTGGAAGGCTTGTTTTCAAAGTGAATGATATGACTTCATTTGGCCGGATATATGCCCTTGCAGAAGGTCTTCCAATTGTCACCTCCAGTCCAATCTCATCAAGGAAAGATCTGTCTTTGATGGTGTGCTGTACCACGTATACACCAGTTGCATCTGTGCACGGGGTTGGTTGGAACTGGCCATTCAAGAACGCTTGGAAGGACATGCAAGAGCAAGAGCTATCTGCATAAAATGCAATTTCTTCGCCGTCACCGTAACATGCCGATCTACATGCTGTGGCACTGGTTCCTCCATTGGCATCCTGGGTAGGTTTTGCGCCGTCCGGTTGGCTGTTTGGAGAACATCCGATCTTCAGAGAATCTGTGAATACCACCATCAAGAGATGTTTCCAGGGCGATTGATTGGATACTAGAAATCGTGATTCAATTCATCTTCCATCTCAATAAAGTGACTTAAAGTATGATCAACAAAGAATTGCAGCTTTACAGTACATGTATTGTGAATGAAGGGTAGTGGGTAGGGGGTTCAATTGTGACGCACTGTCTGGACTTTATGCAACGCACATATCACATATCACGAATGTTGGTGGTCTTACTTAACTCTTTGATGGTCTATGCTGTAAAAACATTCAGCACAGTTTATGAACTCATCTTTCACTCGTCAAAGTATGTCATATCCCCTAGTACCATTACATCACCCACAGAAGCAATTGATCAAAAGCTAACACCAACCTGTCAATGACTCAGCCAGAGTCGCGGCGTGTGGTTCACTTAAAACGCTATCCACCATTGAAACTCCTCCTACTTGAACATTGGGATAATCACTGGATTCCACGTCATTTGACTTTCCGATTGTAATTCGTCGATATGGAGCAACACTCGAAGCCACGTAGACCTTCTGGTTAGATTGTGATGCTTCACCGGCCAAGAAGCCGTCAACATACACTTTCAGTCCATTCTGATCGCTCCAAGACAAAGCCAAATGACATGGACTTCCCCATGACAGGCTAAGGTCAACACGCCAAAGCGAGCTGCCCCGGGCCACACCGATTTCATAGAACTTGTCTCTGACTTGTCGGACGTAGTAGCCATTCCCTCTCGAGTTCTGTCCTCCACTGGCAATAATATAATGCTGTGGGATGTCTGGGTATCCAGCGGTGTCTTGTTGGAAAGTAAGCTTTAGAGTGAATCCGGCTGAGCACTGTTCAACGTTCCCAGAGCAGTTATGAGGTTCCTCCCATATGCTTTGTGGCGCCAGTGAATCCAGCTCAGCGTTATCCAACAGTAGCCATCCTGAAATAAAAAGTGATTGCAGCTATAATAAATCGTGTGAAGTGGGTGTTTGCATGCCTTATAAGTGTCATCATACTTAATCGACATAATGCAAACGAATTGGTCATATTCAAAACAACGTTGTAGCCCTAATTCATTTGTTAAAATAATTCCAAATCCAAACTGACCTTCTCCAGCAGTTCCAGTGAACTGCAGAACTAATATCAAGCAAATCCATTCTTTCATATCCATGGTCAGAATCCGGCGATGTCCAATACCTAAGTCATTGTTTTTGGGTCTCATGCGATGATGTTTTCTCCTTGGTGTCTAAGCTCCCTCTGGAGGCTGTTGATTCGTCTCTCTCAAAACTACGTCATAGATTCCGTGTTAATCATCAATTCAGTTTCATTCGGATCCAATCAACCAAAAACCTGGCAACGAAATGAACTCTCCTGAGATTTGAAGACTGCTAGCGCATGAAACTTTGATTAGATGCTCTCGTGATAGTGCCGTCTTTTGGAGCCAAATTGGAGATGGATGCCAAATGCATTAATTGAAATCGATTTTGATGATTGGGTATTGATTTCCTGATTGCGAAATCTGTAGAAAGCACGGTTGTGTCATCCTATCGTTTAGTTTAAAAAGTATCTACTAGCATAGCACTAATCGCTAGGACTATTTGCTGAAAGGTCTGGCTGGGAACATGACATAATTTTATACTAGTGTTGTCTTTTTTTTAATTTAGCCATCTGAGACTTCAAAATCTCATTTAATGAGATCCCTTGGGACTGGAGGTTATGACGTCATAACCCACACACAAAGCTCTAGGGTGCATAAAAATGTGTTTAATGTACTCGCAATTCAATTAAATGTTGAACAAATCAATGAATCTGCTCAATTGTAACTAATACTTGCAACACACACTTGATATCTCATGAACATAACCAACCATAAAGCTAGGCAAACTACTCTTAAGAATGCAGTAGCATGACTCCAAACAATCAATGAAATATCGGCACATAAATTGGCAAATATACTCAATTATTTTGTTTTGTATCTATTAATTTGGTTAAATTGAGGGTGAATTAGTCAAATCAAACGCGTTGGTATAGGTTACTCACCCTAAAATTCAAGATAATTGTGATTTATCATTATATTCCGCCTAGAGGTGACGATGCCAAATCGTTCAATTGCGTTGATCCGTTACTATAGCAACTTTTTATCGGCGCGGGTCGATTTGCGGCAAATAATTATGCGAACCTAACGGATTTGGCGGGATAATTAGAACCACTAGCTGTACATGCGCTGTCTCCTTTATACATTGAAGATGAGTTATCTATTAGTTTATTTTGCCTGGGAATGATTAATTAGGGTGTATTATTCTGGAATTTGGCATTATGTTAGGTATTAGTGCTGATCTTCAATCAATGTTTTACATGACATTTTTCAAGAAGTCAGATAATTCGATCTAACCCTCTTTTGACCCAATTCCCAATAATACGGTGTATTATCAACTTAATTATTGTTCTAAATTGCGGTCAACATACTATATGCATGAAATTGACAATGAACTGGGTCTGACACCTACGTTACGCAACCATTTTCTTGTTTGTTACTCGTCTTTCTTTTCTTTCAAGGGTATTTGAATTATGTATTATGTAAAACAAAATAAATATATAGTATAAAGATATATAGATATATAAATATACCTTTCATGCTTACAACTAGATTTTTATAATAATATGCTCAGTTTATGGGAATAAAGAAAGAGGCAAGTCATCAGAGAGACCACAACCTGTGGCGTGCATGCACCTGAGGTGAGATTGGCACTTTGTGAATGTTCGAGGCTAATTATGGCACAGGTAGGTGTTGCTCAATATCACACACAGCGATGATCAAAAGGAGACTGCTGTTTCTGAACTTATCCGATTACATTTCGATTCTAAGATGTGCTGAGCACCTGTAAATATTCTACCTGCGTATTCTATATTTGTTTTACCATACAGCCAGTGACTTTTGACCTTCACCGAATAAAACACATTGCACGTGCGGTCACTGGGGATGGGGTGGGGACGCTTAAGATTTGATTTTCACAAAACAGCGTCACACATATCAAGCAAAACGAAGCATACAACGTAATGCTAATTGAAAATCTTGGGGAATGAACACTTTCCAGCAAACAAACTGATTTGACAGGTGAATCAAAAGACGGTAGCTATTCATCCAATCGCGCACATGTGTATGGATTAGGCGCAAATTGTGACACTTAATATTGCCATTAGAATTTAATATTTTGACGGGAAGCGAACAAATCTTAGGTAACAGATCCATATCAAAACACGTCAAGAGAAAGGCGGGTTTGTGCTAAGAATCTACCGAAAAGAAACAACGGCTTTCAAGCAAAGTGCATTGAACAAACATATTTATTTTGCAAAATAAGGCACATTGTATGTGGAATAATGGTTAGCCTACCTGTTTGGGCAATAATTTATTATTATCGCATAAGGTTTGCTCCCAGTTATGGACAGCTTGAGACTATAGCTCGCTGTGAGAGCAAACGGGTCATGTTTGAAGATCCTATGACAAGGGCTTAGATACAGTATAATAAATATAGTATTTATAGTATTCAAGATTGTAGTTTATTATTAAGATGTATGTAAATATGTAATACTCGTATATATGTATACAACGCGATATGCACGTGCATGGTACTTCGATCTTGTTAGTTGTATGTAATTAAGTGCACTGTAATCAAATTGAGAATGTTAACCAGATGACGGCTGAGGCTGGTTTATTCAAGTGCAATGAAAACAGGAACGAACCGGCTGATATATGTATAGAGATCAGGTGAAACACTCAGTCCAAAATAGTAATGAGTTGATGAGAAATGAAATAGAGAAATATAAATGGATGAATGGAGTTCATCAACAATTTCCCTGCTCATTGAGGGTAATCTAGAGTTCACCTGATATTACCGACGTCATAGATGGAAACAGGTACTCCCCTTCTTATTTCTTGGTACGGTATTGTCCTGCCTTTAAAAGACAAGCAGGCACGAGGGGATCAGAGGGTACTGTATCAATTATAATAGGGCTTAAGATCGAAACTGGTTATGTTATCCATGGAATTGTGAAAGAGTATAACGACATCCATCGTTGCCAGATTTTTACTGGAATTGTTGAGCGGGGAACAATGCAGGACACCTATCCGGCTGAAAAATCTGGAAGAGCCACGATCCAATCGGATTTACAGGCAACTAAGGACTGTTTACAGAATACAAGCAGCAAATTTGGTATTACATGAGACACTTCAATAGTTTGACATAGCGCACCAATTTGAACGATACACATGTAAACTTTTAAAGCCACCAGTATTAGGTGGACAGTTCAGAGAGCTTATACCATATGGTAATTAGGTAAATGTACAATGTAAATGTACTCACCTCGAGGCCAAGCTCCTGACGACGTCCCATCCATGCCACAGCAATGCCATTGACGCCACATGCCAACATCATTTTGTATATCACCATGGCAATCCTGGTCACGGCATCAAATTAATGCAACCTGTCCAGGATGCGACATTGATCGATTGCGGGGTAATCTTAAAATCTACCCAACCCGTGCAGAGCGCAGAGACAAGGGTCCGATCCAGTTGCCCTGATTTATTCAGCAACATAACATATACTTTACTTGCAAAATTAATGCGCTTCTTTCATTGTGCAGAACACCACAATTGGATAGACAATGCTTTTCGCGTGTTATAACTTTAGCAATTTGCGCGCAGGCTGACACCATTTTCAACAATCTACAATTTCTGGGTTATAAGAGGTCAAAATCGAAGTATAGTAATAGAAGCATTGGCATTTAATACTTATTAAGTTCGCTATCAGCAAACTCACCACGCTGCTTGTTGAAGCGTTATGATTACATTCAACGCTTTCCATCCCTACTTAGTATCAGGAACATCAGTCTCATTCTAATAACGTTATGTTTGAAGCTTTCTGCGGTGCACAAGCTATGGTTAACATCATCATCATGCATTTAATCATTGATATGCATTAGTTGATTTACTCAGCCATTACGACTTATGAACAAGCCTGGAGTTTTACAGTCATGCTATATGCTAATAAAAAAAGTGCACATAACTCCTGTTCACCTCTTGTTCATAACGCACAACATGTTATTTTGCAACTGAATTTCGCATGGACTCAGATACTGTCTATATTACCTCGACGGTGTGACTGCGGGAGACGCTGATTGGCTAGCGTAAGGTGTTAAACCCAAATGGCTTCTCGGGCTCAATGTTGTGCCTGCCTCTGCTTGTTATAGACAGTGTGGTCGATCGCTATAACCAAAAGGACGTTATGATCGATGTGGGAACCGAGAGACCATATGTGCTGTTACTGTGCGATTCTCTCTCTTGGGGCTTCGCTGCAAATCAGAGCAACAAGGCAACTGTGAGAGAATACTTATGAATCATAACGCATCCTTCGACCGTTTTACACTGCGTCTCCAATTAAGTACTAGCACTGGCAAATTAACACATCTAACGATACCAACTCAACCTCTGTTGCAATTTCCTGTATGCCTATTTTCAAATTTCTATGATTTTGGATATTGAGGTGTTAACTTAAATTTAAGTTAGACACGAAACGTTAGGCAAATGTGGGTGACACGTGTAGGTAACCTTCCCTAACATTACAAAATAACGTTATCTAACGTTACTCAGGATTGGGCAATAATGTTATCTAACGTTACCATGGTAACGTTTGGTAACGTTATCATAACGTTATCTAACGTTACTAAAAATTTACACTTAACCTAACAAAACAAAATAACTTAACTTAACCTAACCTAACCAATAATAAGCTGCATAGTAACATGGTATAACTGGACCTCATGTTGGTTTAAGAAACTTCTATTAAAGCAAATGCATAACCTTTAACATCATATTAAGTTACCTGCACGTATGTATCACGTTTGCTTAACATTTAATAACGAAACATTTACACCTAACTTAACCAAAAATAATCTGCATAGTAATTAACATGGTATATATAAAACTGCCCCTCATATTGGTTTAAGAAACCGCTATTAAAGCAACTGCATAACCTCTAACATTATATTGAATTACCAAACTTCACGAATCATTAAAATTAATGTCTTATACAATACTGCTGAAATGGATTATCTCATGCGAGAAGTGATGATACGTCGAATGACAAGTACAAACAGGGTGATTGCTATTTAGATCATGTAACACGTGTATGTGACATTGTTTGTTGTGTTAAAATGTTGAAGAGGGGTAAGGCCGATTGACTGTTGTGGAATTTTCTCGTCTGATAATATTACTAACGCATGTTCCGGACTCTATGTTCATTTAACTTTTCTATTCAATCTGGTGATAAGCCACTCGTGTGTCCCGACAGGAATGCTTATGCCAACCATTGTCCCGATTCCCAAAGATAAGAAGAAGTCTTTGTCTGACTGCGCTAATTATCGATTAATTGCTTTAGGCAGCACCATTGGAAAGTTGTTGGCTAAAATCATGTTAGTAAAGCATTCTGATATTCTGATGACAATCCCCCTCTAATTTGCTTTTAAACAAAGCCACTCTACCACCCAGTGTACTTTTGTATTGGAATAAGTTATTGATTATTATGTTCGAAATGACTCTTTGGTTTATTGTGTACTGATTGACGCATCAAAAGCATTTGATCGGGTACACTACGTAAAGTTGTTCAAGTTGTTGATCAAACGGGGGCTGTGTCCTACGCTATGCTCTTTATTGATAAAATTGTATACTCAACAGACCCTGAGAGTCGGATGGAATGGAATGTTGTCAACCGTGCTCTTATGTGACAATGGTGTTAAGCAGGGTGGCGTCCTTTCGCCTACTCTGTTCTGTATTTATATGGATAAGCTGATATGTAGACTCAGGGAAAGTGGATCGAATAGGTTGTCATATTGGAAATAATTATGTTAGCAGTCTTTGTCATGCCGATGATGTTACATCGGTAGTCGTAGTGCGATTGATACCATGTATCTATGTATCTATGTATCTATGTATCCATGTATCCATGTATGATTAGTATCTGTGAAACATTCGCATATGAATATTTTGTCAAATTCAACCCTGATAATAGTATGCTTATAGTGTTCAGTGTTCCAAATGTCAATCTCTTGAATCGTTTTCCGATATAATATCTTAATAACTCGCAGGTAAAAATTGTCAAATCATGTCGACACCTAGGTGTTATTAATAGTTCAAATGCATGCAAAGAGAATATTCAAAATGCTGCCCACGATATGTATTAGCGAACTAATGTTTTAATGTCACGTTTTATTAACTGCTCACATGATGTTAAAGTTAAATTGTTTAAAAGAATACTGTTCATATTGCAATGGCCATTACGCGATAATGTAATTAAGTATGCTCATGTTGCATAGAAGTGCTACCGTAAAGTTATGCGTTTACCTTTATAGAACCAGATCGAGATATGTACCCCCGCTAGCGTGCTCCGATAACTTCATGACATTATTGTACAAACGTTTTGCATATTTTTGGCACTCTTGTGTATCCAATAGCAACCCAATTGTTAAATGCACTTTGCAAATTGTGTGGAAACAGTAATGTGTCTGTAAATGTTCGGCAGTTAATGTATCTCATGAAAAGCACAAGCAGTTCGTTCAGTCACTGCACTATCGCACGACTTAAACGCACCATTTGTAATGCACTTGCACTAGAATATACACTCAGGATGAGACATGCACAATTCAGGCAATTGAAGATTGATTGTCAATAGATCGGATGCGAATTTTATTTTCGATAGACAGGAAATCGAATGTGCGTATAATTATTTCTCATGTGTAATGACATGACATTTCCCCCCTTATTTTGTTCTCCTCTATGATATTTTCTTCTTTTCTATAATATGAAAATTTACTTCGCGAATAACATGGTATCCAACATTCCAATGTGACAGAACAGGACGCTGGTTTTGCAGAAGAAATAAGTTTATAAACCATAAGAAAAAGCAAATTGGACTATTTTACTAAATAATTAATTAGTTAATTAATTAACTAATCCCATCTTGCTTGCCACACCATCCACTACATGGGATGAATATAATAATACATTTCCGGTTGTTCATTAAAAAATCGTTTCTAAGAAGCGCTATTGCAAATTGCTGAGCTAGTTGCTGAACCAAAGGGCTATAAATTTTATGATTTACCGAATGAATATTATGATTTACTGCATAAACCTGATGATCAGTGTGTTCACTAAAGTTGGATTATGAGTAAGTTTGCATTGGGATTAGTTTGCATGTGCATGTACGCATACGAGACGATTGTGTTATGTATGAAACACATTGCACGTGTACATTAATGAACTGTGTTTTGTTTTTGTCTTTTTTTTTCGTTTTTTGTTTTTGTTTTTGTTTTTGCTTTGTTTTTCTTGGCATATTATTTCATCCTGACTTGCTCATTCCAACCTCAATCAATGTATTCTATTGAATTTGCTTGACTATTTTTGGCATCCGTCTGTTTTCAATCGCTTCCGCAAACCTGAACCTCTCAAAACGCACCTCAGTTGTGGATCTCTGGTGCTGTATTACAACATGGTGCCCTTAAGGGAATCCGCTGTCTCCGAAGAATGTGCACGTACGTGTGCGGTCAGTATTATGTATGGATGTGATCCAACCAGATTGTGAATTTTCCTGAATGGCGACAAGTTAGTACCTCACAGAATACGCAGATGCGATATATAATTATTCCTTTGTAAAGCGGAATTATGTAATGTAATGCGAATTCATTACGTGATAGTTATGAATCGATTGATCAATAACATCGATCGATTTTATTGATATTATTTGGTGGTCATCAGTGGGTAAAAAAAGGGCATAAGCCCATTCCCTCCGAAATTTCTGATTCTCATCCTTCTCGCTTAACTGACTCAATACTCCCGACGTTGGTAGCCAGCATCGGACGATTTCCGGTACGGATGGAGGATATGGCTTATATATGTTCCCCGCGGGGGCGAGTGAGCCAACAACTCATTAATTAAATTGTCCTGAGTGACCACACGCAAGTCTATAAGAAGAGACACCTGCATCAACATTAACAGCGCAACACGCAAAGACATCTCAATCAACGTCTCCATCTACGCGCCTTCTCAATTATATGGGACCAATTATCCTAATGAGTCACATAGCACTAATGCAAACACCTCATTTCCGTGTGGGACTACGATGACCCTGGTAGTGAGTGTTCATATTTCATGCCGGATGCTCCTGCAAATACCTGTGCGAGTGGATGACATCAGTCAACTAAGGTCGCATGAGTGTTCGGAATTGACAACAAAATATCACATTGCATTGTGTTCGGACACCTGTAACAGTTAATATGACAAGGAATGGAAACAGGTACACAGGGAGAGAATCATGGGTGGAGAAGAAAAAACACCAGTGCATATATAAGTTAAACTCTGTTAACATATTTTATTCATAATATAGTGAAGAAAATAGATAATATTATTGGAGCACACAGTTGTTTGTATTTTATTTATCATGCAGAGAGTTTGGAAGATCACACCAAGCTGTAAATAATAATATATTGATGATTTGATGAAAAAAAAAAAAAGAACTTGTTGAATTGTTTTTGTTCCTTTAATTGTGAATCATATAATGGCCTTGGCTTTCTCGTTGCGCATGCTCCTGGCAAGAAATTGCCAGAAGGTGAATGCAAGAAGGAAACAGCCGAATGCCACCCATGAAACTTGAACACACCATCCGACAGATATCGTACGACATTTACACACGTCTGTTGTTAACTGAGGGCCGAGAGAATAGCAATCAGTCCGTTCGTAGTTTATTTTTGTAACCATGATGACCAGAGAAAAACAAAGGAAAACACCTGTGGAAGAAGAAGACTTTGATCAATAGATGATAATAGTTATAATTGAATTGTGATATTCTCTATAAGCTATGAAACGAAATGTATCATTTGAAATGATTCACATCCAAGGGTGAAGGGGGAACAAATTGTATGCAGAAGCCTGAAGCAACGACTGCTGGATAATAGGATTTGAGCTGCTTCAGCTGATGCTAATTCAATTCCGTGAGCACGAGAGAACAATTTGATTAATAGACCTCACCTGACACGATGTACATAACTCCTGTGACCATACACGCGGACACCTGCTTCTGCCAAAGACCAAACACACCGACTATGGCCGCCGTTACCATGCACAATAGACTAACAATGGTGCAAGATGAGGCTGAGTTCTGCATACCTGTAATGGATTTACGTGATCACATTGATCACCTGACAATACAATGCTCACGGATAATTTGATTTCTGTTGTCAGGGGTTTCCATGCTCCCCTCCCCTTTAAAATCGAGTATGTAGTTATAACAGTCATGCTTCAGGTAGGCGCTTGAGCGATTTGCCTTCTGAAAAACCGATCCTCTTCGGAAATCATCTGCAAATCAGTCAGAAAAAAAAATATTCATCAGGTTTTGTGGGGTGTAATCTCCGCAAAACACTGCATTGCCTCCGTTAGAACGAGGACTCATACATGTATGGCATAAGCTCAAGTCAATAGTTCCGAAAGCAGCATGCAGACACAAATAGAAACAGTTTCGAGACGGTGTCTGCCATGGCAGACAGGGTGTGTCCGATTGAGAAGGAAAACGCACCGATGCGACTACCTAATGTGGATGCGTTGATCAGATATTTATGTCGGGATTACGCACCATAGAAGCCTCGCAGGTAATAAACTCCCATCTGATTGTTAGGTTTGTGCGGCTATGCCTTAATCAATTCAGGAAAAAAAAACCAAGTTCGAAGGTGTACGATGCATTACATGTAAAACTGTTTTCATCAAAGCTATGATATATTGTTGCTGTGTATATTTGCCTTTGGAAATATTACCTGCATGGGTAGAAATGTTGACACAATAGTCATCCGTCAGGCTGGGTAACAGATATAGTAATAGCTCTGTTTGTCTAATATATTTTGTACACCGTCTGCTGATAAAAGTGTAAAAAAAAAAAATCCCTCAGCACCCAATTTGCATTCGTACAGAGCAGACAGGCTGAGCGTAGGCTAATACTCAACGGATCCGATGTCCTGCTCCACTCCCTAATCGATGAGTCCCGAGAGGCCTTTAGCTCCCAGGTAACTCCATTGCACTGAGTCGCAATACATTGCTTCATTAATACGTGTTCCCCCACACTTACTTTAATTAGCATAGCTTGCTTCGACTACTAGAGAATCTGCTAAATGGAGTAAAATACCAGATCGTATTTCTTTTAGCCCCAGGGGCTCGCTATGGCTTTGATTATCCAGATGGTGCCTCGATTCTGGCATTTTCTGTTGAGGGACTAAGCGTTGCCTCGAAACATAAGAACATTGAGTATCCATTGCTACCAAAATGGAAAGATTATAACACGTGAGCTGAATAATATTTAAATCCAACACTCTGAGATGTTTACACCATCAAGGTATACAATTACAAGTTGCCTGTTTGGATTAATTATGCTCTACTGTAAGAACATTCTTACTCCAATAGTTAATCGCCAAATCTGTGGAAAAAGACATATATTTTTTTTGTTTAATGTGTGAGTGCAGGTTATGACAATGGCTTGCATGCACACCTTTGACAATAACATTGCGTTTGTTAACGGTTAACACTGTTCTTGTATCTAGCTTCTTTCAAATGTGTAAATTATAGGTGATGTATCTAGTTGTTCATTATAACTGCAAATTGTTTTCAGATGGTCTCTCAGCAGCTCGCATTGCGATGGTTGGTGTTGAAGCCTCACTTAATCCTTATGCAAGCATTCGTAAGATGTATCGAAATACGACTACTCTCCGCTGATGACTCTATGCTTCTGTCGTGGTCCAATAAGCGAGCAATGAACTTGTCTAAGTACCATTTGGCCATCACATGACTTGTCTCATTGGTCCAATTGTGCGTGCTTACACACTCAATGATCTGAACCTGTCGCGTCGTGAGAAAAGGTGAAACACCATCAATAATTCATGCAACGCACTCTTGTACGTTGTACAACTGATGCATGGAGCCTATAGTGAGTATTGTCTTAGCATTAACATCTAATGATCGTACACAAGGTTGCAATGTTTCAACTCGTTACGTTGTGGATGTATGCTTTA
Organism: Capitella teleta; assembly: GCA_000328365.1. NCBI lineage: Eukaryota > Metazoa > Annelida > Polychaeta > Capitellidae > Capitella > Capitella teleta. The sequence goes on along the minus strand of KB312442.1, from coordinate 8,191 downwards.
GCGCAATAAACAGCAATTGCTCTCAATGGTTTTACATTATAAATTTTACGAGTTGGTTACTTTCTAAATAAGTGCTAATCGTCCTAGGATAAATATATCTGCACTCTGTTGGAGGGTCATGATGGCCCCCGGTGTGAAACAACGTCTTCCACGGGCATAGGTGCTAACTTCAGGTAACACCGATCAAGGCACACACATCTCACTTCCTCACCTGTCTTGACTCTTATCCAATATTCTTGTTAACGACAGTCCACCAAGTGTGGATGAGGATTCTCTTTACAAAACAAGAATTATATCTCTGAGGCTTTGTTTCACCCTGAGCCAAATTGAATCTGTTGCCATGGCAACACGAAGCTCATCCCAACAAAAAAAAAAAAAAGCAGAAGAAAGAGCTAAAGTGTCTAGGGCCGAGGCACAAGGAATTGCACGCTGATTGTCAATATGTTTATATCATTAGACATTACTATACAAATGCCTGTTTCTTTGAATGTAGATGCCAATTCCTTGACTCGGGGTTTTGCAAACACTGCGCGTGACCATTGACGGCCTCAGTGGATTGGTAGTCAATATCGGGATTATTGAGCTCATTAATGAGATCAATTGAGTCGACCGCAAAAGGCGTAGATTGTTGATCACCCCTGCTCAACCTTCTCGGCCCTTCGATCTGGAAATACTTATTAACCTGCAATCCATATGACTGAACAAACGTTTGTGCAATGTTTGAATATGAATGAAGGAGATTAGAACACAAAAATTGGTCCATGGCATGTTCATTTCATCGTGAGAGGCAAAGTCATTTATGTGAGCAGATTTCGGGTCCAAAGAATCAGCTTTGGCTGCTTTGGAACACCAGGCCAACATAATTAGTGCTGAATATCCAAATATTTCCGTGTAGAATAGATAAGATATTTTTAGCAAAATTGACAATAGAAGGGTATAGAAAGGCTTGCTGCAAGAAAAGACAAACAATAACAACTATGACCTCATGTACAGGTCATTCGGGGATTCTTAGTTGGACCCGAACGATCCTTGCAATCATAATAAACAATAATGGTGATGTACACGTTGCACAATATTGCCGCGTTTCAGAATGGAGCACTCTAAGTCAGAAATTTGTGTCATGTATTGCATCATGGCTGGTTATTATTATTTAATAAATGGCTATTACATTCCTTTTTATGTGGTTGTTGTGGGGTAGTGCGGCTGAAATGGATTGTACGACAAACCTGACCATTGGAGTCATGTCAAACAATATGCCAAAGATATAACACGTGTAGCCTTCACCTTTGAGGAAAGGTGAATGAAATACAACATTCAAAGAAGGCAATGACAGCATAGATGGAGGCAATAATAATCACTCAATCTCACCCGAAATGCGATCACAGTATTGCCAGATTCCTCCCATTCCGTCTCTCAGGTAGAGTAATCGTGTCGAGGTGTTACTGGGGTCAGTTGGATCTGCAGGGAGCGACACTTGGTAGAAGCCCTCATCTTCGTAGAAGTATGACTGATTGGCATCAAAGCCGGACAGTGCTCGCAGAGCTTCAGGTTGAAACTCCACAATTTCCCAATGATCCGCCGAAAGAGCTATGACCATGAGTAGACTGGAGACTGCTCCGAGGAAAACACATAACCCAAGAATGATAAACACGGGCGGAGACATAGTGCCATCTTACTACTCCTGCTCGCTGTGCTGTCTCTAATGACGCCCTATAGGAATCGATGGCGCATGCGCGTGTAGCCCACCAGGGCTGAATCGATGAACGCTGTTTCTCTGGCCCTAGCTGCCTCGATGCATTATTGAGGCAAGGGAGGTTGCTCACGCTGTTCAAGCTAACGCTGTTTTGGCTTCATATGATTTGGGACAATTGCCCTCTGAAAATATGTTTTATTTGTGAGTTATGAATGCTTAAATAATAATAATTATTATAATAACCACATTTAGGTGAATTTGGTATATTAATTTAGCAATAACTCCACACATGTGTTTCATAAGTATATTTGTACTTCTTCTATAAAATACTTTTGTGATTTGATTTCAATCAATTCAATGACGAAACAGATGATAATATGAACCACAAAACAAGTATTGTTTTAAACATTGTACACACAAATTGATTTGCAGTGCGTCGAGAGTCTCAGCACTTTGTACACAAAAACAATTCAAAAATGAGACTTTGGTGCCAAGCTGATCAATTTGTTGATGCGGCGAGAGAAGTGACGAATTTGGTAACAGTGTCTCTGTCTGACGTTGGCGGACTGTCTGACGTCGAGCTCTCAATCGGGCGCACTTTGGTCTGCTTACAACAACAGCTGCACAACGAAAGGAAATTGCGCCGGAACTTGGGATGCAGGAGAGTGTACACTATTGGGTTCTGACAGCAATTACAGGCTGCCCACCAGTGCAAAAAGTAATACAGGTTTAGATTGCCGGGTGTGATCTCTAACTTCAGAACTGGAGCGATCGCTTGGAAAAGTAGAAATGGAGCCCAGCAGATGAAAAAGAGAACTTGGACTGCCACCAACATGGAGATGACTCTCCGAGATGTCTTCATATGCAAGAGCTCAACCGGACACTGGCTATTCCCTGGAGATTTCCGCTTGTTGAGGTGTCTATTGATCTGCACGTATGCTACTGTTATCGCAATGAACGAGAGCCCGAATATGCCGACCAGTATAAGGAGACGATAGACGGTCATTGCGGTATGGTTGGACGGTGAACAGAACCCTTGATATGGGCCATTCAGAATATCTGCTGACAGAATAGGCTCTAGTGAGTGCCACAGCAGATTCGGAATAGCGAGGCAGACGGCCACCATCCAGATTGTGGTTAGAATAAGCACTGTTTTCGTGGTGGATTGGATACTCCTACTCTTCAGTGGGTGCAGAGTCGCGAAATAGCGTTCCATAGCGATTCCTCCCATGGTCAACGCGTTTGATACAATAGTTGTCGTTTCCATATATGGCACCAGTTTGCATACAAACTCACTGAAAGAGTTCATCTCTAAGCTTCGACTTAAAACCAAAATAAGCGAGAATGGAAGACAGAGAAGCGCCATAAGTAGGTTACCAATGGCCAGAGATAAGATCGGTATTGTCACAGCTCCACGGAAGCTCTTGTTTTTGGCGAACACCACAATCACCCCGATATTTCCTACGACAGCAAACGTTATGACGATGCAGTGCAGAACTGTGAGAATATTCTTTGTCCCCCGAGACACGTCAGTGATCTCCAGGGACGCATTCAAAGGCATTTCAAGAATTTTTCGACAGCTTTCGTGGACATCTGATAAGTTTTGTTCCGAAGTCGTGTTCTGTAAAATAATCTTGCACATGAACTGTAATAACTCCATTAGTTTGTGAAAATCAACCGGATTCTTAGCTTCCCCCATGATGCTGCAACACTACGGGCGAAATTTCCCCGCTTCCCTTTTGAAGTAAACCGTTATTGACTCAGCCACAATGGATTACCAGATAAGCGTACCCGAGTGTCGCAACCAGTGTTTTAATTTGCTCACAGTGCCACCCTCAGTCAAGAAACCTGAGGTCAATCATATTTTATTGACAATACCAAATATTCCTGCTCTCAGTTTGAATTGTAAATGTTCGTAAAACGATGGTTCCACTGCGCATTCAGAACAGTTAATAACACTCCTGGAAAAGGAAGCCTCTCAAGGCAGCCCATGGCAGACCCTTTGGTGCCAGCTTAAATGGGCCTTGTGAGGACTTGCCACAAGGACCTGGTCAGATAAGCGAGGCTGATGGACGAGCAATCAATCAGCTCCATTGCTGCTTTCTGAATAAATCCTCAGTTGAGGGCTTTGGGACTCTCATTCGTAACAATGCATCGTTTTAGACCGAAATCCTTGTAGCAGATAAGGGCAATCTGACTGAGAGAACGAAACCTCTACATCAAAGTTGGGAATTTTCTCTGCTTGCGTTGCTATACAATGCGATTACACTTACAACTCATTGCCCCACTCTGATCATAACACTCTCCATCGATTGATGTAATGCCTTTGATGGTGATCATTTTCATATAAAATTAGAAGTAGGCCATGCTTGTCCTCAGGTTCTCTATTTGGAATCATTTAGCAGTGTAGTGAGCATGCATGCATTGTGTGACTCACGCCCTCTCAACCCGGGAGCATCGGGAGTTTTTAGCAGCATGTCGCAGTCGTAGTGTGTCACGCACTGGCTCCAGGGTAGCCACACTCTAAGATGCTATGCCTGCCCCAACGAGGTATTGCTGGTTTCAGAATTAATACCTCAAGGTTTTTGCTGAACCCAAGAACCCTGCAAAACTATCTTTGGATGCCAGGCAGTTTGCTATGAATTCACCCAAGGGACATACAAACGCTTGTAGAATACGCGTATTTGGTGGTATCCATACATTCATAATGCATTCACGCGTATTCTATCATTATGCCATGGGGCCAGGTCAGGACAGCATATTGTTGTATGCCGTAGGCGGTAGGTCTACACGCGTAATACAGCATGCAGACTGATTTTAACTCGATCCAGAAATAACACCACGGATTCCAAAACAATTGAACATTAATGAGGTATGCGTTGGGTTGTCTTCCATCCGCATCCCATGTTGTTTCATCATTTCTCTAAAGGATGAAGTAAAACGCGCATGTACCCACTGATATCCAATCGGTAGAATAAAGTAATTAAAATTCGACTTCCAGGTATCAGTTAATAATTGTTTTGCGCGTGCGTGCAACTATATCACCAGCGCGTAATCTGGTACGTGCGGCAATTCTTTTGTAAGTAGTAAATGGAGCAATTAAAGTTTAGTTTTGGGAGAGAGCAGAGGCTTCAGACGCCAAGCTCCGTGAGGTTTGGCAGCAGGCCTCTGCATATGCGGGATTCCAGGCGAGAGACTTTTGTGTTAATAAGTAAGTTTATCTATTAAATTAATTTATTATTATGTGCTATTTGTTATTTCCATTTCACGTTTAAATTGGTGAGTTAAATTTCTTGGTTTTCTGACTAATTTTCCCTTTTACATGTAGTTGTGTCCATTAAAATTTATAGTAATATTTGATTCCACTTTGTAATCATGAATAAAAACTATAAAGTATAAATTTTATATCACTTGCAATGGGTATTCTTATATTTTATAATTAGTTTATACTGTAAACCGAGGGTAACCAAACCCAAACACAAGAAACTAATAATTATAATTAAAAAGTAGAGGTATAAACTTAAACTTTTCAATATGTTCACACTGGTGCATTATAACCTGTCTCAACCTCTCTCGAAGCAACGCCAGAATTATTCATCATGATATATTTTGCCGATTAACGTAAACACACTTACGAACGCAGAAGCAACTTCAGACTAACTTTTTTTCTTCATTGATCCTACGACAACGAGAAGAAAAAAATAAATAAACAACAAGTAAACTGAATTATGTCCTAACTTGTTTTCGTAATTTAGTCTGGAAAGTGCGTCGTAGTACTCAAAACCATATGGAATTTGGACGCGACGATTGCCAAATACGCGTTATGCTTGAGGGATACCAGTAATTGTGTATTTTAATTATTGACATTGAATTCGACCGTCGCAGCTTTGTGAATCATACAGTATATTTTGCGTGGAGTGTAGACTCGGTATCATAACGTTCTTTCGATCTTAATGTGGTTGCTGAAGAGGAAGGTAGGCGATTACACCGCACTTGAACTTGATACGCAAATGGAGAATAATTTATGTGTCAAATTCACTCTCACTTGGTTCCTCGCTTGTACTGAAATATGTTGTGCAATTCCTGACCCTGTTCAGTTTAACGGAAGCTTCTGATAGATCGAGTGGAACGTCACTGGTTTTGTCCAATCAACCGCATAGCGAGCATACCTCAGTGATTAACCTAAGATAATAGCCATATCCAGTATAATGTGATAAGTGTGGTTAAACGGAATACGATTAATAAAAAAAAAAAAAAAAAAAAAATAAAATAAAATAAAGAAGCGAATAGTGTACGCAAGTCAGGTCACCTAACGGTTTGTTTCCTCATGATTATACCTATAATATGTCCAAGGCCTGAACAACCGCAGAGATGGAGCTACGTTCTCCGCTTTCCTTCCAGCTCCTGTGACTCTTCTTCGTAATTTATGGTTGATTCGCTTTTCTATCGGATACTGAAGGTGGTTTAAACGAGATCGCCTTCTGCGACAGTGCGTGAAAGGCTTGGAAGTGAATCAGCAGTTGATCTGCGTATAATCAGCGGAAACAGCACACTTATTATGAATATGATAATTAGTATTATAAAATAGCATTGTATCCATGCAGCATAGATATAATATAAATATGATCAAGGAGAGTATTATTAAAACTGAAAATTTAGATCGCCATGCTGTCCACTGATGAACTAACCATTATCGAATTAAATTGATAATCGTACAGTTGCATTTTATCCGGTAAATCGATTTATTGGTTGAACAATTTGCATGGCACCCTCCATTGAGAGAAGCCTCGCCTATGACATGCGAATATATGCACCCACCTGCTTCCCTCTCCAATATTATTGAAAATCTCCCTAAAGATCGATTTTAGCACAAAATTAACGAGTCACAAAATGAATCTCTTCGCTGACATCTGTGACAAAACCACGATGCGTCACCTGGAAAAAGCCCTACAGTTACCTCCCCCATTGTTGAAACCTGAACAAAACCTCACGCAAAATACCTCAACGGATTTCTCATGTTAATGGTGTGGGCTTTGGCTTTAAATGTGTCCTCACTGATCCGAAAACCGTGAGCTTCTATGCGCTCTGCCTTTATTTGCTTCTAATATGCTTTGCGCGGTTTACATATGAAGGGGGCGGGAATGGATGAGGATACCACAGGCAGCGAACCGTGTCGTATTCCGGCACGACGTGACTTTATATTTCAGATCGAAACATAAAGGAGGTTAAGAGAAACGTATCTCGCCCTCTGGGACTCTTTTGTCGAGTACTTGGGGCGTTTGTTGGGATTAAAGTGAGCGGATATCAACGTGTGTTGCTTGCACACTGTGATTTACATGCCGCGAAATAAGGGATATTTTATTGAGCGTCGTGGTTGGTGATCCAATTTGGCATGATGCTGAGAGCGGTGGTTTCAGTAAGAATCACTTCCTGGTGTGTTTTCAAGTACCTATGTGTATTGCTCGCTGTGTCGTCTGTGCAATCTAGTACTACTCGAGCAGTACCAACTACTTCATCAATGACCTCTCGAACGTGTCCTCCACTACAAGACCCATCTATCACGTGCCCGTCAATACAGAAACAAGGAGGTGTATGCACTGATACCAACGCCGGGAATGCAACATTGAACAACTTCATCAACATATGCAAACAAGAAAACATACTCGATTTAATTTTTGTCATAGATCGCTCGGTGAGCATCACATGCGAAATGTTTCATTGCTCAGTTGATGTGATCAAGAGACTGATCCGGTACCTGTCATCTACCGGTGATTTGGTGATCGGAGAGAGATACAGCCACGTTTCCATCATAACGTATGGCGTACAAGACACGGTTGTCTACGATGGCATCGGGGTCTCGGGTCAGGCCGAAAAACTTACGTCGTGCAATCTCCAAAGCAAATTTCCGGACACTGTTGTTCCAACTGCTGGATCTGCCCTTTATACTGTTCTGGAACGAGCAGAGACCATCTTTAAGAAGAGTGACCAGGTGCGAAAGGACAGCAACAGTCCACGGGCTAATAAACGTGTTGTGTTGTTGGTCTCTGACGGCGAGGAAACGGATGAAGGTTCCGACGCCAAAGAAATCGCCAAAATAATACGTGAGCTGCCGGCAACTATCCTCAGCATGGCACAAGACGGCCAGTGGTTGAATATTAAGAGAAAGAATCTGTTGATCAGTCTTGCAGATGACAGTCAACACTGTGCATGTCGTTCCCAATGGAGCCAAGCTCTGGAGGAATATGAAAAAGAGATACCCGATACAAGTATGGTTAACGTTACCGCATGATCCACGTGTTATTTATTTGTTTCACAGAGGAAGTATACGTTCGGGCCGTGGATATGGTCACCGGGAACTGCTCACCAGACAAATGTAAATGGGACTGTGCATGCGAAGCCATATCTAACACCTATCGATGCCATAGTAAGTTGAAGATATGGACACCTATAATGTAAATTCACGTGGTGTTTCGTGTAGAATTTCCGACCACCACCATC